>JAUNZO010003141.1:0-185124 GCA_031894775.1 Chloris gayana
GTTCCTAGTTTGACGCGCCATGAACTCCGACATTTCCTGCTGACAAAACCTTCAACCATAATTGACAATCTGACTAGCAAAGTACAACATAGAGATCCTCTTGTCGGTCCTGTGCTTCCCATAGATGTTCTGCTTGCAGTGGAACAGAGAAACAAAGATGTAGAAAGTTCTTCTCAGGATGCACTTGCAGAAACCGACTCGATAAGTGATCATTGTAGAGAGGTTCTTGAAGCCTTTGACCCCGTAATATCCATTGCCGATTCGTTTGGTTCACAAGGGATGGATGATGAGAAATCTTATTTTGCTTATGAGCCTCAGATTGAGACAAGGTTTTCTTCTGAAAGTGCTAGAAAGAATGGAAAAGGAGATCATAATCTAGATGATCCATTGCATACATCTGTAACCACACATCAGGATAAGATCTTTACGACATTTGTTTGTGGGAAAACTGAAATTCCTGAGTCTGGCCTCGAACATGCTGCTGCTAGTGTATTTGATTTCGGGCCTGTGAGTATGGATTTTGATTGTGCAGACATGGAAATTCAGCCTGCAGAGGAAAAGGTGTACAAATGCTTGAAAAAACAATTTTTAGCATGGGAAAATAATTTCAAGCCATACCAAGAATTTTGTGGCTCGCATAAAATACAAAAGCCAAAGCTATAGGCTTCTCCATGCTTCATTCAATTTTGGCAGGGCTTGCGCATTTTCGAAATGATTTTTTAGGGAGTAAAGCAGGCCAAAAGTAAATGCTTACGTGCCTGATGTACATACTGGTGATGTACTAGAGTGGATTCTGCGCTCGTGCGTGCGTGCACCCCCAACATCTCAACCATTGATCTCGGTTGGAATCGTCAGAGATACATTGTTGCCGTTACAAGTCGCCATTAAATGAAGCGGAAACTGCACTATGCTGAACTATGCTGATGTTCCTTACGTTACTTTAGTTGTTGGTATATATTTATCCGATGAGCACATGTTGGAATAGTAGCTTACAGTGACACGACTAAAATGGTTGTTGTGTACTCTCTGAAAGAGTGAAAGCGAATAATATAACTTCAATTGAAAAAAGTTAGTATGAAGTCATGCAACGCTGACTGTAGATGTTGATATATTTTTCGGATAGGTACCAGATGGAATTGTACATTTCAGTTGCACGAAGAATATGGTTGTGTATATGCTAAGGGTGCCGCTGAATTTTCGGATAGCCTAACGTTTGAATTTAAGATGTGATATATTCTCTATTGTTGTTACTGTTCATGTTACTATGTTATGGTATACATTTTAGCTGGCAATTCTTCCACTGATTTGAAATCTTTTGCAGTGTTGTCTGCAGATTAATTCGTTACTGTTGCCAATGCCACGGTATTGCGAGATACCGAGATGGTGAGGTTGCACTGTAACTTCTGGCAGTACCTTCAATCCACTGATTAGAAATCACCTTACAGTTTTGCCTATGCCAATTGCATTTGCTACGAGATGCAGATATGCGGGATTGCACCGAATGATAATTACTCAACTGAATAAGTACAATATGATTTCTTCCACTTCAGGCTACCGGAACCGTGGCATCCACTTGCATCGCATGCTGCATTTTGGCATCCACTTGAGACCAAGGCAACCACAGAGCAAGCAAAATAGACAATATTATGACTTTGCTCACTTAACTGTGCAGCAAAGCATTCTTTGATATTAACTCTTTTCTCTTTTTTTTTTTGATAATTCTTCAATGTTCACTAAGAAAAATATTCTTCCTTTTGCTAGATTGTGAAGATGGAATCCCTCAACCGAGTGTATTTTCAGAGCACTATGCATTCATGTCATAATACAATTCAAAGAAAGGTTAAGTTTTGAACAAAATCTTCAAAATTGCAAGAGCATCATAAAATTAAGTGCATTACTCTTAGAGACTTAAGATGCGAGCAAGGTTGTTCATGTTGAACCAGCTAACTCTATAACGCCCACAAGACTCAGGAAACCAACGGAACATCAGGGAAATAAATGGGTCATGGTGAAAACAAGAACAGCTCCAATGGACTAAGCTTAGGCCTTGCGGTTCCGGAGCGCAGAACCTTTCTGCTCTACAGGGTCTCTGCTACCAACCAAGTCCCGATAACGCTGCTCCCAGTCATCCACCTTCCCATTTGCTATATCTGCATGTATTGCCTTCCGGATTCCTTTTACAACCAAAAAGTACTGGGAAAGTGTTTAAAAAGATATGAGTGACAAATTATACTTGAGGGCATGAGAGAGAAATAGTAGTATTGAACAATGGCTAACCTCCACAGCAAGGATAAGCGGTATGAATATCTTCCAGCGATTGTTGGGGTTTGGACCATCTATTAACTTCTGATCAACATGGATGGACTTGCTCCCGTTTGAGATGACAACTGTAATTTCTTTCATCAGGTTTGGAACCCATGGAGTTCCATCTGGAAGAATCTGTGAGCAATGAAATACCATCATCTATTAACCATCAGTCCATCACAAAGGTGGCATAGTGCATGCAAGTCAGATTAGACAGACCTTCTCCCCATGCTCATTAGTCTTGCACCTTCCACTGTTCTCTACTAATGCTATTGGCAAGGGAAAATCCTAGAATAAACAGAACATAGAGCTCCAATTAGAATCAATAATCATATACCAAACAAAAGCAGTCATATGTGTCTGCTTGAGTGCTTGTGTACAGAGAGATCTATGATATCACACAAAAATTCTAATTTCAGATTCTTTATTAAACTGTTCATAATGAGCATGTCATGAAGTAGATCAGCAGGCGGAGTAACATAGCCACATTTAATAGCATTCCTCTACTTGATAGCGCTGATGAAAAGACAAAAGAGTACCACAGCTAATTGGAAATCAACAGAATTAGGCTTTATTTTTACAGGAAAACACAGAATTGCCAGCCAATGACTGAAGAGTAAGACACAAATTCAATTAAATTTATGGCTATATAGTATATACACACATCCAGTGGCCCTTAGAAGAAAAAGACAAATCACACTACGTCCGACAGAATCTTAAGCAGCCAAACTCCATAGTCATGGCATTGGTGTTGGCTGATTAGGCAACTAGCAACGTCAGACTGGAATAACTCTAGACTCACTCCCTGTCACCATACAACTAACATAGCCCAAAACTCAGCATAAACTAGGTTCAGTTATCAGTTATGCAAAGACTGAATAGCGCATTAACCTGACATTGGAAATTGTGATCATGCCAAACTAATGGTACATAGCCTCCATTTAGCAGCAAATGCGGATTATAGCACTCCGTAGAGAGCAATGAATGCCAAGATCAGGAGTCCAAAAGGCATTTCCATGAGAGTATGTTCAGAGACAAAGTGACAGACAATGCATCAAGAAAAACCAATATAAATTGCAGATAGTAATGCATTGGTATTCCAGAAAGCGTGATGAAACAATTGAATTAAAAAAAGGAAAAAATATGCATTACCCCATATTCTCGTTTGTTAATTCCTGCACCTGAGCGGATGTAACGAAGAAGTGCCTCTGATCTTTTTCCAAAGAAATCATTATAATCAATTCCATCAGGCGGTGAGAGCTGCGCATGGGTCAACACCACTAATGCTCTTCGCCAAATGTCCTTTCCAAATGAATAGGTGATGGCTTTTATAACTTGTTCATCCAACGTATCCATTCTGTATGCATCCAAGCGATCTACATACAGAAGAACATCGATAGTCTTGCCCAGAAGAAACCTGCATTTTGTCATTAATAATATGTAAGATGCAACCATTGGTAACTTGCAGGTACAATACAAGGATCCCTTATGTAAGTCCATGAAACCTTGAACGTTTGACTCAAATTTATGAGTTACCATTTGGCGTGAACATAACTTCAATTGAATATCTAGAGAAACATTTTATCATTTGCAATGTGAAAATAACGACCTACTCTAACTCCACAATTCAAGATGCTTTTTGACTCTTTTCCTGAAAGAAATCTTCCGAATTATATAAGTAGTGAAAGGAAAAGTTCATTAAAGACTGTTTGGAGGGAACTCCCTAAAGTCTGCTAACCCAGATACTTGTGAATCTGTTAAGTTCTTCAAGATCCAAAAGGTTATGTTCCCCTCTTTCAAAGGGAACAATGTACACATTGATCACAGACCATGGTATGGTTTGGATTATACAGAGTACTAGGAAAGGATGTGCATATGTCATGAGCACAGACCCGGACAAAGATAGATGTTGTAGCATAGCATTCAAGTATCTACCACACAGTGTTTCATTTTTAAACAATTTTAAATGTTTTGCCCAAAGATCTTGCAAATTCAACTCTTTAAAACTATCCGGGTGAAAGCAACAGTGCCCAATTTGACATGCTACTAAATGAATATCCATTTGCACCACCTAAAAGACAAGCAATGATATAGCTCAACAAGCTAAAACGCTCATACCTCTTTATGATCTCAACAGCCTGCTCATTGATGTATCCACCCTCAATGAGCCCAGGGGTGTCGATAATGTTCAAAGTGAACCCTGCCCTTGTGCGGCAGCACATCGTTGGCCTCAGGCCCTCAGACTACACAGAGAAACATCCAACAACAAAATCACATACAAAATATTGCATCAAGCGTCCTAAAAAGAGACCGGAACAGGATGAAGAGAAACCTGAAAAGCGCTGACATTGGCCACCCTCTCACCGACAATGGAGTTGACAGTGGAGGACTTCCCCACTCCACCCTTCCCCATAACTAGAATGGTCAATGTGCTCACATTCTGAACATTAACACAAGCAGAAAAATCCTGTTATTGCCAAATTATCAACAGTACATGACATCATTCAAAAAAATATGGCCATCCTTAACTATTACCCTATGGCCAAACTTGCCGTTTAGAGCTGGCCACCACTAAGGTTGAGACAATTCAGAAACGAGGAGAGAAAATGCAACAAGCAAACACAGCGTGAAAGGAACACAAGTCTATGGGTGGCATTTTCATGTGACAGGCGTAAAACAATTCCGTGCATCTTATAAGGAACTAATGATCAAACTTTTCAAGCCAGGGCACATTCATAAAAAGCATCAATTTTAGGCCGGGGGCAGTAACAAGTTGCATTATACAAACAGGCGTGGATTGCGGTACCTCTTCCTTGAGCTTGCCAAGGAGCTCGCGCAGCTTGGTCTGGGTGGCCGCCGGGAACTGCTGCAGCCCGGCCCACTCGCGCGGTATCGGCGCGGCCATCATCGCCCTTCTCTTCCGCCCCCTGGCAAAAGGTCGCACACCCAACGAAATCAGGATCACCAGCCCAATTCGGCCACGGCACACGGCGGCGGCGGCGAAGGGCGGAGACGCTTACCGGGAGACGCGGAGGCCGGCAGGGCGGAAGGGTTAAACCCTAGAAGACGAGGAACGGAGGCTCGAGGGTAGAGGAGGCGGGCGGCGGGGCAAGGACGGCGACGGGGGGTTTATGGGGTGGGAAGGGATAAGGAGAGGGGAGGGAAGGGCGGAGTCGATGAGATGTGATGGCTTCGGGTTAGGGACGCGATCACGCGACGGTGAGACAAGGCTCCTTTACCTTTTCTTTTTCTTTTCTTTTTTTCGTCGTCTTCTTCTTTCCGTTGGCCCTGAGGGCCTGAGGGATGATGATGGCAGGCCAGGCCTTGTGGGCTTTTGCAGCGCTATTTTAGCCCAAATCAGAGGCCCAAACTATAGAAAAATAAATTATCCCGGTCCAACCAGGATTATTCTTTTCACAGACGTCAGTCGTGAAACCAGAGAAAACTACCAAGCCAAGGGCTGCTACGAACAACGACGCCGCCAGAACCAGAACGAACACGGGCAGAGCTACAGAACAGAGGCAGAGGTCAACAAAGTTCTGGACCGGGTATACAGATTACAGGCCGTGGAGGTCAACCGGGTCACGTTCGGCCTCGGTCCAAGCTTCAAGTCTTCAACCGAAGGATTGAGAAGCTGAGAACTGTTCGTGCATCGTGAGGTGGACACAGTGGACTGGCGCTGCCGTGGAATATTCCAATTTATCCGATCTAGTACGCCGTTAGAATAATTCAAGCTACGGCACGTACGGGTAGAAGTTACCAGAGGTAACCGATATGTCAACAAAACGAAGCATACATTGTGGTCAGTGCGGCGCGATGATGCGAGTGCTGGGGTGAAATTGAATCAGCTGCTGCATGAAACAGCTTCCTGGTTGAAAAACAGTACGTGGAATCCAGACATTTCGTCTGCCTAGAAACAATTGAAGTGTGTCCATCAGCCGACTATCTCAAGATTAATATTGATGGAATTTTCATGGACAGGCGTGAGTGTGATAGTGAAGGCGAAGGGATTTTATTACTGCGAGATGATGCGCAGAGACAGAAACTGAAACTGATGCATGCCATACGAAAACACCACACTGATGGCATCGATCTTCGACTCTCGGTGCCAAATGGAATTCTGTTTAGAAACAAATATCGAGTAAAATATTTCTGAAGTTTGCAATAGCCCGCGTTCATGTAGTGCCGTAGCTCCTAGGCTAGATAGTCTTTGGAGCAAATCTTGGGTCAGGTAGAGTGTTAATCTTATCCAATGCGGGTCGCCGCTGTAAATTGATCTTGTGTCCATCACTGGCCAGTGGTATAAAAGTTTGATAGTTACAGCCTTACGGGTGGCTCGTCACAAATCTTGGTCAGGTGGTTTGTAGTTTTCTTCTTGATTCAGGTTGGATTCTTTTTGGACGAAAATCTTCCCAGTTTCTCAGTTTACCAAATTTTACCCACCTATAGAAGATGCTTTACAATCATAAACCAGTCCGTTCTTGATTCTTCAAGCACACTTTATCCAGGAGATGCAAATCATGGAGCTTTTTTCCCCGTAAAAGTTGTTTTGATTTTAAGGCGACATAAAAAGGACGTTAAAGAATAATTTACATTTCCAGTATTCACAACAGAAAATCATTGTCCTCGATGCTTCATTTTGTTCATTCTTTGTCTGAACCTAATTAATTAAGGTGTTGAAGTAGCAGCGTGGAAAGCCGTCCAAAAAAGTTACATCTAACTATCCTATCTGTTTATACAAGTATAGTTACACCTCTGTATTTTACAGTACCGATCCTTTTTTACAACATCAGTTTCTTCTGATTCAGGAGTCAGGACAACCTGTTGAGCCCTCTGAAATCCACAGCATCGACGCACTCGCCCACGCCCTTGTACTTGTTGAGCATCTTGAGCAGCTCGGTGGCCTTCTCCTTGGTGGCGTCCCTGCATCCAACCTGCAGGAGCAGCAGCAGCTTCTGGAACGCGCCGACCCGCAGCGCCTCGACGAGGCACCGCGTCACGGCCTCGTCCTCGTCCTCTCCCTCGCGGTGCGCCCGCCCCAGCCGCCACAGCGCCGACACGACCAGCTCCGTGCCCAGGTCTGACACGCGGAACATCTTCTTGACGAGCACGGGCACGGCGAGCGCGTGCGCCCGCGCGCTCGCGCGGCCTTCCTCCGACGCGAGCACCGCATCCACCACCGCCAGCGCCTTCTCCGCCGCGCCCTTGTCCGCGTCGACGAGGGATTCCACGAGCACGGGCACGAGCCCGGCGGCGGCGACGCGCGCGGCCACGCGCTCGTCGGAGCGCGCCAGGTGGTACGTCGCCACCGTGGCGGCCTTGGTGGCCTGCGGGCAGATGGGGGATTTGATGACCTTGACAAGCGCGTCCGCGATCTCGTCCACCTTCGAGTCCAAATCCGTGAGCAATAACGTCGCGCCGATGTCGCACGAGACGATCTCCTTGATCGCGAGGACAGCGTTCATCCTCCCCGCCAGGCTCCCGTGCTCCGCAATGGCGACGAGGGGACCCAACGCGCTCGGCGAGGCAAGGGTCCTGGCAGCCTCCTCGTCCAACGGCATCATGCAGGCCAATGCCGCGAGGACGCTCTCCAGAACTCCGCCCTCCACGTTACCGGCGGCGGCGGCGACGGACTCGAACGCGGCGGCGAGCACGCGCCCCGTGCCGACGGACACGAGGCAGCGCCGGTTGCGCTCGCTGTCCCTGGCGAGCGCGCGAACCGCGGCGACGGCCTCGGCGCACGCGGCGGCGCCGCCCGGGCGGCGCGCGGCGGCGGCGAGGTCGAAGAGGAGGTCGCAGGCCTGGACGGGCGTGACGGGGATCTTGGGCGTGGGGATGCGCTCCACGCCGCGGGACCGGTTGGCGACGCACCAGTCCTGGATCACGCGGCGGGTGGCGTGGTTCGGGACGAGGTCCTCGTGCCGCAGCGGCGCGTGGGTGACGGGGCACGTCGCGCGCCCCGTGTCCAGCCACGCCTCGATGCTCTCGCGGTCGTAGGTGATGCCCGTCGGAGCGGTCACGGGGTCGCGCATCAGGTCCAGCGAGATCGGGCACCGGAAGTGCGCCGGGATCGAGAGCTCCACGCCGTCGCCGACCAGCGGCGGCGCCGCGGCGGCCTTCTTCGTCGCCGCCCGCCGTGCTCTCCGCACCAGCAGTGCCATCGAAATTAACCGGCGAGCAGAAAGAGGATGACGACGATCCGATGAGTTCTTGGAGACGGAAAGGCACAGGCGTGCTGGGTTCTTTGTCTTCTTGGTGGAGTGCGGACGTGAGGTGCGAAGAGTTCAATGAAGACTGCGAGGCGTGGGAAGGGTTCAAATAGGGAGGGAAACGGGTAAAGGGTTTGAATTGGAACGTTGACGTTGAACGAGTGTTTGAATGTGTATAAACCGCGGGGAAGGGAACGGGAGCCAGGAAACGGTCGGCAATGCCTTAACGCGCCCTATCCGTCTGGCTTTTAGGTAGGTGCCAGCAGTCGCGTTCTTATTCTCCTTTTAGGAATAAATAGGACAGGTCTATGAATTTTGGAACACATGCGATTTTCATCCCTATTTCTTCGATTGATTTTCCTCCTTGATTATTACAGACAAAAAGAACACGGCTAAAATATTGTTTATGCTAATTAATTATATACATGAGAAATGACACGCGTATGATGTTGTGGGAATACACATGTTCGGTTTTCATGGTTCAGACTTGAGTAGCATAGAGCACGATTTTAATAACTGGTGAAAAGGGACGGTTATCCAGATTAACCGGAGACCCGATCCCGACCGGTCAGATGGTTTGACCGGTTACATGTGGTTTTTCCGGTTAACCGTCAGTTTTAACAGTTCAAAACCAGACCGGTCAATCCGGTTTTTTTACCTTGGTACAGAGCACAGACTGTCACGGTCAAAGTTTAATTGTGATGTTAACTTACCATGTCCGTGCATAGTACCATTAACCAAAGCGAAGAATCGTTCCTTAATGAAAAGTGGAAATCGATCGCGGCTTGAATAATTCAAAGTCCAGTCATCTAAAGTTTGTTGTTACTTGTCAGCAATGGCGCCATTTCGATCAATACTAGTAGTTGTTTGCATTCTAAGAAAGCTTTTTTAAAAATCAAATTAGTCATATTCAGTCGAATCTGGTACTAGCGATATTTCGTATTCTTGACGCCATTCACTACGGAAAAAACTTGGCACCCGTCGTCACGTTTGAATTGCAAGACATGCACGGCGTAATATTTCTGGCTGGCCTCTCCGAAGAGAGGAGTTATAAACAAGGACTGTGTCTTAGTTACGTGTAACCTCGATAATTGCAGTTATAACATGTAGCGTTGTGGTCTCTCCTTTCTCACTGAGCTGTGTTCCAAGCTTGCAGCAGTTTATCACTCACCACATGTCTAGTCATCGTGGAGAATAGCTCAAACCAAGTGAGCTGGTCCAGAAATCCAAACTACTAGTAGGTCAAATCACAGGTAATACTAGAGCTGGCAGAAAGGCCCAAGCTAGAGCCGTGTCTTTTCCTGCCCATGTGGATTACCTGAAAGCAACTCAGCACTTAAAAAACTTGGTTCCAAGTTAGCAGCTGTATTAAAGGCGAAGATACCAATAATTAATGCTAGAAAAGGATATTCTGCGCATTCGCTTTACAGGACATCGCCTGGTACTGGTATACTACTAGATGTAAAATACTAAAGTGATCTTTACTAAAAAGAAGAATGGTACCATGCTTCGAGTTACCCTCTCGAATTTAAAGATAAGTCCTGTAATCTACGCCTAAGTAAACTCTTTTCAACTTGTTCATCAACAGGTAAAAGATCATCTGAAATTACAACATAATTAAGTTGCTGTTGTAAAAATTGTTATGAACATCGAAAATATATACTACGACGATATACTGCACACTATAGATGTTTGAAAAAGACTTACACTATTTTACTAGATCAGATGAAGTATGTTATTTAATTTCTCCGTTTTTACTAATCTGAAATTTCTCCATCTGAATTATTTTGCCCAAGAATAGTCGGTCTCTTCTCAGTGATGTTTCTGGAAACGAAAGACTGACTGCTTCTTCCAGCTAGGAGTGATCAACTTATGCGAATTCTAACTCTCCTTGTCTCGCTGATTTCTATGGTTGTCGTAAGTCGGGCGGAGGGGCCGGGACGTGTACTATTGTTCTTCTGGAAACATTTCTTCATGCCGACATTCGGATATCAACTGAACACGTCGAACAACACCTGCTCCTCATTCCAGAACAAGCTCGCACGCGCACGACCTGCAATATATCTTCGGGGACGATTATCAAATCCCGTTAGTTCAGACAAACCCTAATGGCAGAGAGACATGAGTTCTTCATGCCGTTTCTCGTGTTCCCACTAAGCCATCATGCATTTTCGGTCTACTCCGCTGCGTGGAAATCAAATAATGCAGGTGAATTCACCTAACTTTCAGTTTCGCTCAGCTGGCCGTCCACGAGATTGAACGCCTGGTCTCTCCTGCGATTTCTAAAATGAATTCTAGCATGTTTGCTTGTTCGAACTGTTGGACCAGTGGTCCGGTCATCAGTCCGTCCCCGGCTGGTCTCCGGTGGGAAGTAGGTTCAGACCAAACGCCGTCCAGTTCTTTTACTAAGACCCCACGTCGGAATGGGACGCGGCTCCTTTGGTTGCTGTCATGAGTAACTCGATCATGCATGCACGCGCCGGGCCCGTCTCGCAAAAATAAACTAGTCCGAGTCATGCACGCATTCCGGGACCAAAGTAGGCAACAAAATGAATTATTTAGAATCTTTCTTTTCCTTGCGCAATTGTATACTCGGTAGTAGTATGAATTCTCGTTCTAGGACCGCAACACTTTGTAATCTTAGTACCGGCACCTGTTTATTTTTGTCGTTCAGCATGCACGGGCGAAGTATTTTTATGTGCGGAAATAGTATTCAAATGCTGGCGAATTGCAGCGAACACACGGCGGACGCGTGGCGTGACTGCTTTCCGACGGACCTCCTACCACTCCGACAGTCCGACGTCCAGCTCAGCACCGGCGGTGCGCGTTTTTTCCTCACCGTCTTTTGAACAGCGACACGGTTTTCGCGGTTGCGGCGCACGCGTGTTTCCGGTCGAGGAAGGCGAGGCCGTCTCGGTTTAGGACAGCGCCCCGGCCGCCGGCTTCTGGTGCAGACAGGCAGGGCCGGCCGAAGGCGGGGCGGCGGGTGGCTCCATGTGTACCCCGTGGCAGTTCGACGACATCCTCGGCCCGTCCTGAGCTTCCATTTGTCCGCTGCTTTAGCTCGTTTTCGCGGCCGTGATGAGGCTGATAGTGTCTGCCTACCTCAATGCTGGAACTGGCAACGCTGAAGTTTGTCAAGCGTGGTTGTGCTACTCATCTTTGTTTTGAAATAGTATGCGCTTGGCTGGCACGGCCGGTAGCTTGAGGTGCGCCAGGAGCCGTACGTGTAGTGCACAGCGCGCGCGGTGTGCCGGGCTGGCCAGCCAGGTCAGGCGAAACTGTTCATGGATGATGAGCTCACTGGACTCAATCGGAGTTCGCGTCCAAGATGAACCTACGCCCCTACCGGCCCTTTGCCCGCTTCACCGGCGAAGAAAAAGGCGCTCGCCGATATACCTGCCCCCGTTCTGACTACCGAGGAAGGAGATCGTTGCTGTGTGCCTATGTGCAGCGCAGTAAGGTAGTAGTGGTGACCGCGAGAGGCTCAACGACGGCAGGAGCTCCAATCCTCTGATACGATTAACAAAACCTGTATGGCTGTATCGAAGCCGGCAACTAATTAACAAAGTCAGACCATCTGCTAGCAGCCCGGCAAACACCTGAGCGAAGTAACGACTACCGTGCCAGTACAAAGTCGATCCTAGGTTTACGACCAGGTCTTGATTCAACTGTTGGAAACTTTAGCAGCGCTGGCGGGATGCAACAGGAGTCGTCAGACCCAAATAACAACTATTCTGAATGAACGCAGACTGATTCAACATGCGAGACCAAGGAAAGACCGGCCAGTAAACGAATGCCAAGGCATTCCAGCAAATGCTTCAAAATGTTGAAAAACAAAACGACAACCGGTAAAAGTTTTCAGCAAGCACCGTCATGAGTAAAAAGGTGTCTTAAGATAACACTGATTTGGAAATGTGTGTTGAAATAGCAAGATATTATCTGTGGCAAGGTCCAGGAATGCTACGGAAAAGAACTTAGCACTACTTGAAAATGTCTTATCAGGACCAGGGCCACCAGACAGGATCAGATCCACATGCGGCACGCCGTTATCTCAAGAGGAAGAAGATTAGATGAATTCGAATCACTTTGTTATTAGGTAATTTCATCCAACAGTATATAGTACAATAAATGGCACATAATGATCAAATTGTCGCCGGACACAATTAAAACAATGAGAACTTCAAACTTTTTTCTTCTAATAATGGTGAATGCATTAAAGGTTTATAGCATCATCTTCATCATGCATGGTAGATCGTCCACTTATGCATAAGTACCACCATCAATTTTCTTGGATTTTCCGAGTCTTTAGGTGTTTAGAGTTCTCAATAATAATCATTTAAGGTGTTCGTGGATGCTCTAGGCTAGGCTGCATATTTGATGAACATGTATATGCAAGTGATGTTGCTTAAAGCATAGAATTAAAGAACTATTAAAGATGATGATACTGTTGTATCGATACACGCACATACACTATCAAGGAGGGTTTGGTCAAAGCTAAAGTTTTTAAAATCGGATCGATAATCTCAATAACAGTAACAATTGTAAATACATAAACTTGCATATTGTGATAATTGAATTTATAATGAACCTACTAATATTAAATTTATGTTACGAGTGTAATAGATTCTTTTCAATTAACAAACAAAATTGAATAAGTTAGACTTTGATGAAATTATAAACTCTTGATTGCTTGTAGTGAAATGATGTTGAAAATGTAAAAGATTGCACCGAAGTGTAGGAAAAACATAATATCATTATGCCCCTCTCCTCCCTCCTTTCTTTCTCCCTCTTATGTGTCCTCCCTTCTCTTTTCAATATAGCAAGGAACTAAAAGCTAGGTGAGGGGGAGGGGGCATGGTCCCCTCTACTCTTGTTAGATCCATCAACTATCGTTTCACTTTAAAGTAGCTTTTAACCAATTAGGGGTCCTTGTATTGGAACCTTCGTGAGCCTCAATCTCGATTTTTCAGGTAGATGCTAATGAGAGTAAAATGTGTATGCATAATTTAGACAAGTAATTGATCTTGCATATAAATGAGAGTATGTGGGTTTCATGCGTTAAAAAAATAGTTATGTGTGTGCAACATTTGTGGTTAACGTTAATTTGTTCTTTAGTTTTTTTCACAAGTTTTTTTTCACACCTTGTCGATGGAGTTACTACGCATAACTACTTGCACACTTGCTGGAGGCCTCCAATATGTTGCTGCAGGAAACGACCGGAGCATAGCGTTGCCGCGGCTAGACCGCGACTCCACGGTTGGACGGTAAATGAAACACCGTCCACCCCTATGGCTAGGATTGATTGGTGAACGATCTTCTTGCCCCGTTGCCGCTACCCTCGAAGACGACGCACCGAGCTCCGGCGAGCCGCGGCTCCGGACCGAGAAGGCGGCGCTGACGCTGCGACGCGGTACATTCTCGGTGCGACCTGCCATATCACGAACCGGGAAGTCGACGCAGAGAATCTCCGTCGACCGCAAAGCGTCGTACGAGCCGCGGGCGTGGCGTGGAGCGGAGAGGAGCAGCGCAGAGGGCGTCAAGTTCGATCGTAACTATGGAAAATCACCTAGACTCCGCGCTGGTTTCACCGAGTCGGAGCAGCTTGGCACCTGACGTCCTAAAAGAAAACGAGTCGTACCTATTGTTCAATAGCAATATGATCGCTCCCCTCCCTAGACATTCATCCTATATCCAAATCCAGAATCGAGGACGAGGGCCGGCATCGGTGACTGGGATGGATTCGTCGGAAGCCGATGCGCGTGAGGTCAATAGGACGGAGAGGAAGATGTCGACTAGTGTAGGCAGAGGAACATGGTGTGGTACCCTTCCCGACCTTGAGACGCTTGCGGCGATACTTGATACTGAGAGAGAGGATCATTAGTTCATCACAAGGCTAAGGCGGCGCTGAAGAAAATCTGGGCAGACAGGGAGCGTGAGCTTGAAATCCACGAAACCGCGGTCTGAGTGTCAGCAGCCGTTGGTGCGGATGAGCTCTCCACCAGCGCAAGGATGATTAAGATTGCCATCGCTAGGCTTATTATTTACTTCTGTCGTCTTAGATTTGTCGAGTTTGTCTTTCAAACTACGTTACAAAGTGATAAATCAAAATCACCCAAATGTACGACAATGCCACTGAGTTTACCCCAGCTTCCAGCATCAAACTCAACTGGCCAATAACCTCAGCAACAGGGAGGTCAGATAGGGAAACTAAACAGACACGAGTGGCAAAGTCGGACTATCCGTAAGCAGTGGGCAAACACCTGAATACCATTAGATCAAAGCCATAACTGAGCACCTCAAATCACAACTTTCTAGCTGCGACTGTGCAAGACCAAAACAAATCACCAATCCCAGGTTTACGATATGACCAGGTCATGATTCAACTGTAGGTAACTTTGACAGAGAAACAACCAGTCAAATTGAAGTACAATTCTAAACGAACAGAGACTAATTCAACATACAAGACCAAAGAAAGACCGGTAAGCTGACGTTGAGACGTCCCACAAAATGTAGCAAAACCAACATTGCTAATGTTTAGTAATCACCAATTCGCCATGAGTAAATAAGGTGTCTTAACTCTTTTGATCACACTGGTACTGAATATTCTCTGTTGCAAGGAGAATACTATACACTGGAAATGCTCTACAGAACTAGTAACTGAACATCTCAGGCCAGGAGCACCACGGGATCCACCTGCCTGAACTGAACAAAGAAAAATGTTAGATAATTACAAGCTCAGTAATCAAGGAATAGTAGAATAAATAGCACATAGTGATCAAACTAACACCAGAAATATATAGAAGTGTAGATCATCTTTATTATCTCAAACTTACGTTGATGTTAATTATATTCATAAATTGTAAAACAAGGGAATCTGACAGGTACATTTTACTATGGATAAAGTGAACAATTCACTGTCTAAACTATACCTCGAACAAAATTTTGGTTCAATTTACTCCCTCAAACAATTTAAGTTAGTGCAATCTACTCCCTTATGCAATTTATCTTTTTTTGTTTCTCTTTGTACGATTTGAGTTAAGTGCTCAAATTTTGCATGATGATAATTTTCATAGAACTTTATACTGAAAAAATATAACAAATATTTTAAGAATATACTTTTGTAGTTTAAAAGCATCTACTATTATCTTAAGTATATAGTTCTAAACTGTATACAAAATATTTGAGAAAAATATAATATATTTTCTTTGACATAGAGATTGATATTGTTTATCATTACGCAAAATTTCAGGTTAAAATTCAAATCGTACAAAGAGAAACAAAAAATAGATATTACATAAGGGAGTGAATTGCACCAACTTGAATTGTTTGAAGGGGTAAAGTGAGCTAAGATTTTGTTAATGGTGTAAACTGAACAAAGTGAATTGAAACGGACTTAATCCCTTTTACTATAACCAAAACTCTAGCAGGGGGGATATGATAGAAAATTTACTTTTCCCCAACAAAACACCAGAACTGAGAAGGTAGATTCTAAACTCGCAAAAAATCAATCAGAATCAAATGATTTACAGAACTATTGTTGGGGAAATAAAAAATGACACGGATGCCTTCTTTACTTCATAGCTGGGCAATAATATGAACAAGGTGAGCATTAGCTAATCTATAATTTCAGCATGACCTGTAGAAGCTTTTCAACTGAATCACAGATTAAAATTACTAATTTAAATTATTGATTTTCAGCCGACAATCTCAAAACATATCAATGCAAAGTCGAGTGACAATATTGCAACCCTGGAATTTATATTGAAGTGAATCTTTCTTACGAAAGCACTATTTGACATTGAATTAATCAGCAGTCACATGCCCTTACAAATGCAAAACCGAAAATCACGAGTTATAACAGCAAATGTACAACATACTGAGACACTGAAATCACTGACCTTAAACTACAACATCTCTACTCTTCCTTGAGGCGTCTTTCAGCCTCTTCCAATGCCTTGATATCCTTGTTGTACTTGACGATTCGGTAAATGCACCTGTTTCACAAAAATAAATAAATAAATAAAGGTCAACATTCATGCAAAAGTCAGTAAATCAATGTTCTGCAGATGAGAAGGTTTACCAATAAAGGAGGCATGATGAAACACAAAGAATAACATTCCTCTGGGCTTTGAACATCTGCACAAGAAAAATCACAACTGAGAATACAAAAATCACAAAAGAATTTATATGGCAGAAATATAATTGGCTTGTATGCATGAGCATATGCTCTCTTTACTTCTGAATGAGTGGGGCTCCCTTGTTACCAAAGATAATCGACTAATTCCTAAATTTGACTAATCCAAATCCAAACCCAAAAGGGGAAAATTAAGGAGCAAATTAACATGGAAACAGTCTTCAACAGATACTAAAACCCAGCTCATGTGCTCAATTGAGGTAGGGATTTGCTAAAAGCTAAGTTTACTCCATAAAAGGCTAACAATGTATCTTTTTTTGTGGATATATAAAAAAAGTAAAATAGTTTATATGTACATATGGCAAACAATTTCAAATGCTGATGTTTATATGGCTGAAATGTTTCAACTTGTCATCTATATATTAGGGGAAATCTGGGAAAGAATCATGCCACACATTTCTCAGGAGGGCGTGCACCTTTTGCTTTGTGCTTCAGGTAATTTAAATGTTCAGTGGACTAGTTATTTAACTACACTCCAGAAATGCCCATTTAAACTCAAATGAGAGCAATTTATGTAATACCGACATCACCGAGCCCTGATCTTTACATGACCTTTAAAACTATGATGAAAACTATGCGAAAAATCCAACTGAAAAACCACAGCAATGTAAATGCAACATGCCTAATTATGCAGGGTGGATGGTGCATGAGCTTGTCAAAATACCTTAACAAAGCACTTATCACCAAACACTAGATAACAGAATAGTGGAAGGAATGATATTATAATGAAAAGGACGCCCAATTAAAGGTGATGCGGCAGTTGATTTTGCACAGTCAAAATGCAAATAAGCATATCTTTGAAAATATCTGCCAACATGGTTCAAACAACAGAAAAAACCACAAAGTATGCTGAAAGAGGAAAGTTCTCATCCATGATGTTGGATTGCCCCAATTTCAGCTTATGTTCACTTAATTCTCTTTTATCCCTATATCCCAAAATATGCTCTTGTATCCTGTTCCTAATTCCTGGTTCTCTAACCTTTGTGAAGCAACAAAAATCTTAGCCTACTACCCAGATCCTTTGATATAGAAGTACATCATACCAATTTGTTAGCCAGAGCGCCACAAAACCTTTACAGAACTAAGATCGATCCGGTCACTTCTACAACAGGCGTAGCCACACTTAACAAACCAATAGACAATCAACATAGTCCAACCAAACAATTAGACCACTTAAGCAAACCAACAATTACATTTATCGAACTCAGAAGGATCAGCATTCTTCCAAATGGGAACCAGACCGCTAAGCAGCAGAAAACCCTAGAAGCAACAAACAAATCCCCACATGGGAGGTGTGTCAATTGCTCACCGTTTTCTCGAAGCGGATGCGCTCGTCGGCAGTGCAAACCTCCGAGGTGCACATAAGCCTGTGCTCCTTCTTCCAGTAGATATCTGCATCCACATCACACATCAGAATGAGTGAACAGAATCAGATTTCCGGATTGAGCCAGCAGAAGGTTCGGGAAGGCCGAGCGGCGCCGCACACACCTAGGAGCTGAAACGCCGCGAAGGGGATTACGGTGGCGATGGGCTGCAGGAGCAAGGACACGAGGCCGACGATCTGGTTCCGCACGGCGCGGGGCGCCGGGAGCGTGAGCAGCGCGGCCACCGCGGCCTCCGCGGCCACCACGCAAGCCAGGATCATCCACTGCAGCGCCATCGGACCCCTCGGCTAGAACCTTCTTCTCGGGCGATCGAGGCAAGGGGAGGTGGGAAGCAACAAGCCGCGGCCGCCTCGGTCTCTCCGATCTGCGAGCTCGAACGCGTGGGACGGTGGAGCAGAATGAATGCGAGTTGGTTCCGGTTTCCAGCGGGTGGGCGGACGGACAGATGGATAAAAGTCGCGTCGCATCGCGTCGCGTCGGCTATCTTCGACACGGCGAATTTGCTTCGTTGCCAAGGGATTCGGTGCGGTCGCTTTCGCGGCAACTTGGGCCTTGAGAGCTCATTTTCTTACATTTGGGCCGGTTTCTGTGACCACTCGGCCTATTACAACCCGAGCCCTTCCTTCTTCTCTTCTCCTTTTCCTCTTCGTTTCGCCGCCTAGCTTCCTGTCTGCCGTCTCCCGTCTAGGCCCTCCGTCCCTCCTGTGACTGCGAGTTGGGGTTTAGCGGCGGGAGAGAGAGTGGGTTGAGGAGAGGAGGGGAAGATGAGCCGGAGCCTAGGTATCCCGGTGAAGCTGCTGCACGAGGCTGCAGGGCATGTGGTGACGGCGGAGCTCAAGACCGGCGAGGTGTACCGGGGAACCATGGTTGAGTGCGAGGACAACTGGAACTGCCAGCTCGAGAACATCACCTTCACCGCCAAGGTGCGTACTGCATACGCTCTCTGTTCTATACCTGACTCCGGATCTGAGCTCGGACCCCGTCGATTTAGGTTACGCGAGCTAATTGTTCCTTGTTTCTTGTTAATCTGTAGGATGGGAAGGTGTCGCAGCTCGAGCACGTCTTTATAAGGGGAAGCAGAGTAAGGTAAATCAGAGGACCCATGGGCGTTCGATTTCGGTGTGGTCATGTTGATTCACCGCAGCCTAATCTGTTCTTGTGCTTCTTATGTCTTCTGTAGGTTTATGATTATACCAGATATGCTCAAGAATGCCCCCATGTTCAAGCGCTTGGAAGCAAGGATTAGGGTTAGTTTCTGGTGACCAACAGTATCATTTAGTGCTTTGCTGCTGGACATGATAATATATTTCTATTTGCTCTAATGCAGGGCAAAGGGTCAGCTGTTGGAGTTGGACGTGGACGTGCGGTTGCAATGCGTGCTCGGGTAATGTTTTCTGTTTTTCAATTATGACGGATTTTATTTGTCAGCATTGATTAAGTAGCTAGCATTAGCTATTGTTTCACAAATATGCATAAGAAAAGTGTAACCTCTTGAAAGGGTGAAAAATAAGAATGTGCATTGCATCTTTTGTCTGGTAATCCTAGATGAGCTGCATAATAGATTACAAAAGAAAAACTTGGGAGTAATTTTCCCTGTTATTACTGTTGTAATTTTGGGTAGTGGTTTTGCTGATACTATTGAACGCATCGAAGATTGAATGTGCTCATGGATGGATAGAGCTATAATTTTAGTTCATGCAGTGATTGTTGAGTTTATGCATATACATTTGTTTTCCTTGTTGTTCTGTGGGCTGGGGTACATTGTTGTGAAGTAGTATATGGTTTACTCACGGAAGTTTTGTTAATCATAAGGATAATCTCAAAGGATGTCATACTTCAATGACATATTGAAATCCAGGATATAACTTGGGCAAGATTTTTTTGTCAAGTGTAGGTTTTGGGATGTTGACACCAAAGGGACTTAAGTCAATTCATGGTACTAAGGGAATGATTTTTGGAATAGAGATTTCTGTTGAAAAATCATTTAGGTGCCTACTCGATGTTTATAAAATTTATAGGTACATTGAATTGTAGAACTAGTTTTGTACTCTACTGGCACATGATAATTTGAACAACATGTCTAGGATACAACCTTTTTTTTAAAAAAATGACATCGAGAACAAAACAGAGCGCTAGCTTTTAAATTTTGATAGGGTTATATGCATATTATAGTTTGTGGTGAGGACGGGTGCAATAAGGTCCTGTTTCTGGTCACTTATGAGGCAGCTATCCAAGGGTTCTGGTTAAACAAACCTATCTATTGATCAACAGAAGGGAGCAATGAATTACCAGTCCTGCCTCTAGTTATTTTCTTTTACTGGTAGTGCAGATTTTCTTTTCCACTTGTTCTTTAAAGAATGCGTGTATAAAACAAGTTGTAGTGTTGGCGGGCAGAACGGGGACGTTGGACAGAGCCAGAATAACAGCAACAATGTTCAATTAACTAGGAGGACTTGATATCATATTGCACATTGTTCAGCCAAACAGCTAAACAAGTTTGGATCATCAATTCATTTTTATTGGCTACTGACCTTTTTCTTAGATATCCTGTCGTTCACTCATTCGGTATTAATCATTTTTCGCTATCTTTACCCTTTTGTCACCTGCAACAAACCTTCTGTTCGAGCTGTGCGATTAATTCAGCATTTATTCCTGTTGAAAGTATTTTTACTTCATGGAGGAAGGGAGCAATTTGTATGGGGTGTTTAGTTAATCTGCATTTGAAATAATTTACTACTAAAAATAATAATATAAAGGTATATGATGTTCAAGCTGAAAAAACTTTTCATGCCACTGGAACAAAAAAAGAATCCCTCCTCCGGTGGACCCCTTGTGGGGAAGGATGAAACCTCTCGAACTTCCTATACTGAAAACTCTTCCACTGTTCAGGATATTTGTATGATAGGGTAAGCTTCCGGGCTGAATTTTAATACGCCATATTCTAATAATAATTGGATTGAAAGGTCTCCACATGAGCTTATTTCTATGATAATTGGCAAGTTTAGCTTGTTGTCTAACTTGAATAAGAATAGCATACATTACCAATATTCATTCTGTAACTTGTAAGCATGCATTTACTTGTGAACTCGACACAACTTTAGATGATACTGAAGAAAACCAAATTGTCATGATGCAAGAACCATGTTTGTCTTTGTGTTTTTTTTTCATAACAGGGTTACCCCTGGAATTTCATTACTTGCGTAACGAAATCACATGAGTTCAGTTCAGGCAAAATAAAAAACAATTACGAGTTCTACTGAGATCCCAAATAAGCTCTGAACTTGATCTATAAAAACCTATTACAAGGCATACAGCGCCTGTACCAACATTGCTTCCATTCCAATTTCTGAACTGTCCTTCCAGATTTCTTTGTTATTGTATATTGATCTGATTTGGTATAATCAGAGGCATATCTGGCTTATATTTGGATCTGTACATTTTCAGTTCAGCGCTTGGTAGTTCCTAAACTGTTTTACCTGCCAATTTGTAGGCTACTGCGGGTCGTGGTGGTGGTCCAATCGGGCGGGTAGCGCACCTCCTGTAAGGAGGTAAAGCTTCAGCATTGATTGTGCTCTTCGTCTCTTGGATGGAGAGATTGCTGTCCTGGATATCAAAACTTTTTTTAGTTGTTAAAATGCATGTGTCTCCTGCACGAACTGTTGTCTTAAGTAACCGATGCAGCCCTGTTGGTAGTGACTAAGCCTCCTGTATTACTGTTAAGAGGGAGGCATGATTGTGTATGGTATTTCAAAGGTGGAACAGTCTGTTCGTCACCCTGATTTGGATGACTGTACCAGTGCTTATCTCAAGGTTTTTGTTCCTCTTCCCCATATATGGTCCAGAAGTATTTGTGGAAACTACTGTGATCTGGAGCTTGCTGGTAACTCTTGTAGCTGATTTGGGTTAACTAGAAACCATTCCAAGTTGTAGGCTGCTACTGAAATATTATCGAGCTATGTCAAACACAATAAAGTCATTGTTTTAAATATTGTTTATTAACACTGAAATGGCAGTCACCTCTCGATTTTTTAACACAAAATCATCAGCTATGTTAACTAGAAATAATTCAGTCTAGGAAGTAGTTTTATTTGTCAAACCAGTAGAAGCAATCGCCCTCAGTGTCATAAGAAAATCCTTGTGAAAAGTTAGGTAGTTAATCCATGTTATAAACTATGGAACCACGGTAAATTTTCTTGATACTCGGGTGAATTGGGCAGGGTATGTGCCAGCTTTTTTTTTCTTCGTTTTTATTATTTTTGTGGATAAAATGTGAATGACACGAGATAAACATCACTTTTCAAAAGAAATGTAGGTGCTTTAAAAGCTGCATTTTCTCAGGTTGCTTTATACTCCCTTAGTCCTAAATTATTCTGAACCTCAATACATGTGTGCAAGTTCATTGAACACTATGAATTTGGTTCAAGATGAAAAGTAAAGAGGCTACGATGGAGGGAGTACAAGGAACGAATTGCTAGATTTTTTTCTTTGTTTATTAAAAGGGTGTATATGGATATGTACATTGCAAGGCTATTCTACATCTTAGATGTAGTGTCTTATTCTACACCTAATATTAAAAATTAGTAGTTGACATTCGGCAGCCACCCTCGGTACCAAGCAGAAATTCTACGAGTTCTACCGCTAAAAAGAACAAAAAGTTGTAAATGCAAAAAATGGGGAAAAAATCATATGGGCAGGCTTCAACACAAGGTTTACTTCCAAATTGTGTTTAGGTAGCCATTCTGGTGTGCCTAGTAGTTGTATCTACTTTTTGAGTAGAATAGTAAGGCATAAACATTCTGAAAAGGAGCAGTAACAACGCATGGGATTTTGTTCCTTTGTGAGATCTTAAGGGCGTTTTTGTTTCAGCTTATAATATGCTCAGATTATATAATCTGAAAAAAATAATCCACAGAGAAAACAAACATGTCAAATTATAGTCTCAGATTATATAATCTAGGGTCCAGATTGCCATGATCCATAATCTAGTTGAGAGATGCTTATTTCAGATTATTTTTAGCGAAAGACCCATCGTCCTTCATAAGTTGGGAGAAATTATCCGCAATTGCCATTGGTTATACAAAGAAAATATTTTGTTCTATTTCCCACCGCGCATCGCATCGACAACCTCGCCTCACGTTGCATCGTCGCCGCCGCCGCCCCGCCCCGCGCCCGTCGTGCTCACCCTCACCCTCGCCCCCACCGCACCGCATCTCCAAATGTACCCTTAGTTGAGTTCCACGCCCGGCCAAGCAAAGCCCCACACCGCCATACCCCCGACCGAGCTCCTCGCCGCCATGCAAGCTCCATCTCGTCCCATGCCCTGAGCTATGCGCCATGGGTGACCCCTAGCGTCGCGCAGCTAGCCGGATGACTCCCAAGTCGAGGCAGCGACGGGGCGCCCGAGGTGGCCGAAGGAGTGCGTCGTCGTTGTTTCCCAGCCCTCGCGGGGTGCTTCCTGGGAGCAGCGGGGGACGGCGCGATGAGGAGCCCTGCCGAGGAGCGCGACTCCGCTTAGGAGCAAACGGAGCAGCACTACGCGGATGACCAGCGAACGCGATTCTGTTGCTGAGCCAATGACATCTCTTCTCCTCGCTTTGAAAGTAATAATTTGAGCACCAATAATTTGGGTTACCAAACAACCCCATCCAGATTATTTACTTTGAAACTATAATCCGGATTATATAATCTGACTCTATAATTCATAAGCTGAAACAAACATACCTATGGCCATGTTCGTTTCCTGTCCTCTAAAATTTAGCACTGTCACATCAAAATGAATCTTACTATTTAAGAATATTTCGATCAATTTAATAACAAAATACTATTGATAGATTGGTGCTAATTTTCGAGATGAATCTAATGAGCTTAATTAATTTATGTTTTGCTAAAGTGATGCTACAGTAACCGTCTTCTAATCATGACTTAATTAATCTCATTAAATTCGTCTCGTAAATTAGTCTAGGGGTCTGCAATTTATTTTATAATTAAACTTTATTTAGTACTCTAAATAGTAAGATTCTTTTTGATGTGACAGCTATAAATTTTAGATCTTAGAAAACGAACACACCCTATGTTTACGCTCTTACAAGTTGTTTTGCATCGTCTTCTATATAACAATATGTTAGTTTCATTATGTTTTAAAGTAACAAAATGATTTTATATGACACGGTAATAAGATAAAGACCAAAGAGACTAAATTATTTTTATAGATGACATCACTGAAACTATTTTCTTGACTAGGGATCTATGTTGAATGGATGCTCACAACATATGTAAAAGTTAAATGCCTTGCCAGCACCGGTAAATAAAGTGGGTAAAATTCAAAAGAATTGTTTCCATGCAAGCAACAGAACTCTACAGCTATTCTGCAATTCGTTGTGACGCAAAACTACATCTTTTGTCTCCTTAGTGACATGTTTCATTTTTTCCAAGACGTATGGCTGACAAGTGAGTCAATCTAAAAGTCATAGTTTCGTGTTAAAAAGGAATAAATAGTTGTATTTTTCTAATTGATTTCAAAGGTTACAATTTATGTTACTTGGATGCAAAGAGGGGTAGGTTCTGAAATTACTCGAACTAAAAAGTAGATATGCTAAATAGACAAAAGATATTGCTCTAAAAAAGTTGCTCATTTATCCATGATGCACTTTTGAATTAGCAATAACTCCAAAACACTATTTTTGAGAACATGTAATAATTTTTTTGATACAAGCTCTAAAAATGTATAAGACTTGGAGCTTGTTGTGGATTACAATATCTTTGATATTTTAGTTGTAGAAACCCATTGTTGTAAATAGAAGACACATACGAAAAGTTGTTTCGTATGAAATGAACATGAGATATTGTAGTTATTTTCAACATCTGTTAAACCCAAGTGGTGGTATAATTTTAAAGGAATTACTGTAGGTGCAATCCGAATATCTAACTTTATTTTGACTAGATGAATGTCCAATTTTGTCTTGACTTGATGAAGATTTGACAATCAAGTATTTAAAGTTTCCAAATGATCATATTTAGTTTATATGATAACTTGAGTTGTAGATGAGTAGGACATTCATGTTAGATCTATGGCCGTACTTTTTAAAAAATACAATACTTGTAGATACGTATGTGCAATATATAGTACATATGACTATACTACAGTGTTATTTAACCATTCGAATATATACTCACACAAATTATTAAATAACAAAAATTAATTAATTAATATATGAGTATATATCTTTTAAAACTAAGCACAGCTTTCTTTTGATCTTAGGCCCACCTGTCAGTTACACATATCAGAAAAAATGAGATATGCCACTGCCAAGTAGGCCATTCCTTTAAGTCATAATTTGGCATTATAAAAGGTGCAAAACCATCACAAGTGTTTGAAAATTACACTTGTATAATCAAAATGATGTAATCATTGAAATTAGGCTAATGTAGTGGAAATAAACTGTGCTTCAGATTAGTAATTTTGTTTTTTCTAAGTGTAAATATACATTTTCACGTGACGGAAAAAAAGTATCATTCCGGCTTCCCACGTCGGCACTGAGACCGCCCTAGCCTGACACCGACCGCACCGCACCGAGCTCCGACCGGATTCGGCCGCTCCGCAGCCGCGAATCACCGGAGAAGAAGAACCGTTGGTTCCATCGAGGAACCGCAGGCAGGCAGCCAGTCGCACGTCCCACCGCCGACGCGTCTATGGGAGTGGATTGGTGATCCAAACCCAATTAGGTGATTTTCTTCCGTCGGTATGGAACCCTAACTTGCCTGGATTCAATTTGTTCTGGGAGATAGATCTCTTACCTACTTTATGCACTGTCAAATCCAAATTCAGCAGCGACGGAGAAGGATTCTGGACAACGATGCCCAACGCGAAGTCCGCCCCTGGGACTCGGCAGTGGGCCGCATGGACACGCCAAGAAGAGGAGAATTTTTTCAACGCGCTGCGGCAAGTAGGAAAAGTAAGATGCATCCGTCCTTGATGCAGTGATCTGCTGTAATTTGCAAATTATTTGGCATATTAACTGATATACCATAACACCGTGCCCCTTCTCACCAGAATTTCGAGAAGATTACACACCGAGTCCAGAGTAAAAACAAGGATCAGGTACTTATTTTCATCAATTGTTTTCTTATTACACTGATATGATGCCTATAACTGATTTGAGAATTAGGGGGAAAGGTTATTCTGTTGAGAATCCAGAGTTGGCTGCCATTTTAGTTATAGGAAACTATGTTCTGAAACAAAGACTTTATTTATGCTTGTCATAAGGTTGAACATCCCTATTTTCTATCATGTAGATATGATTAAGTGGTTAAAGTAACTAGCAAGCTACTCTTTATGTTGTTGCTCCGGCGGTGCAAAGGCTGCAGGAGGGGGTAAATGGTTCAGGATGAACTCCTTTCTTGTATAGCCAAGCATTCTTCAACTGTGGCTGATTTAACTCCTCTGTATACCTTCCGTTCAAGCTTGCGCATACAATGGTCTCAAATCTCAGATCATGAGGTCTAGAAATACCCATCTGTATTGCTAGGCTTCGTTTAGTCCCATTTTCAGCCTCTTGTTTTTTTTTTTGGGGTACTGTACAGTATTCATTTTTATTCCTACCATCGTAGCGCCTTCAACCCTGACTAGAAAGGCATACACTGTACAGTATATCACTAGATGTGTAACCGCTTGAGACAATTTTGCTCGTTATTTGATACTGGAAATTTAGGTGTGCATTTCGGACATATTCAAAGTGACAATGGCCAGAAAGACTGTACTTATAATTTATAAATACTTGTTTTTATATATGAGCGAGGGTGCATGGCCTAAATGCTAAAAGAGGATTCACTGCCAGTTTACCGTTTACCATTTACAAAACATTTCAGACATTATACACTCATATATTTACTTTTGTAGCATATGAAAACAGTGTATACATGATTAAATGCTTTCATGCAATACAGGTCAGACATTACTATTATCGTCTTGTACGACGAATGAAGAAGCTTCTGGGTCCTGAGTTCTCACTTGATGCAAAAGACTCCAAGGATACCATCGCCGCTATGCTCCGCTGGTAATTGTGTAAATGTAGCTCAAACTTTGTTTTACCATAGCAGAGTAGCAGATTTTGTTTAAATGTTTTTCAGTTATCTGTATCTGACATGTTCTGATATCATAATTTTAACATCTTGTAGTTTTTATTACCAGTCACATGGTAGATTGATTGTACTGCTGACTGTGGCTAATTGCTATAATACCTGAATGCTTGGACTATAGACATTATAGTGCTGTTAAGTAGCAGACGTCTTGATATATTTGCCGGTATTTTGTGCATCTTCTGTCATAAGTAGTTTTGCTAAGATTTTTAAGGACTAAATATTTTCTTTATTATTACCTTTTTTATTTTATTTGCTTGTGCACTGTTTCTTTTACACACCATGAGCAAATTCTAATATATTGACATGGTTTTGATGAAGGTGGTCGCTGCTTGAAAAGTTTAGCTGCAGTGCATCTAAACTGCATCTGAAGCCTCGGAGATTCAAATCATTTGTTGAAGCATTGGTTAGTTGTTTCTTCTAAGTTTTTCTTCAGTAAAATAGTTCTTATGTTTTTTTTTCTCATGCTATATATCCTTTATTTTTAGGGAAATCAATTGCTGAAGGACAGAAATAAGTCCAGAAGGAAGTGTCCACGAGTGGATATGTGCCTATCTTCTCAATCGCCAGGTCTCAGCAAGACACCAGGAAATGAACCTTTACCTTTAAAATTCTTGTCAGAGGATGGCCAAAATGGAAGCAAAGTATTGTCTCCTAAAGGCACATTTCTCAAGCGGGGTACAGAGACAAATTCTAGCAAGTCAGGAGCAACTAAAGGGGACCTCTCTGCCACAAGAACTGTAAAGCAAAAAAGGAGGGCAGGTGGCTACGTCTTTTCTTTTCATATAACATAGCCTTTCTCATCTTGATTATATATAATTTGAATTTTAACGAAGTTCTTTTGGTTTATGTGGGAGCTGTATAGCTTTAAACATCTGTTTCGTTAATGTTGATAGCTGATGCCTTGTGTTTTAGGTGGTGTCGTTGCATCAGCTGCTTACAAAAAATGGGAGAAAGCAGCTATGGCGGGTGTTTCTTTAGTTGCTGACGCAGCTGAAGAGCTTGAGCGCAGCACAGTTGACCGAACCATGTTGTGCAATGTTGATGCGAGAACATTTACTTCATTATCAAACAACCTTTCTACTGTTGATGGTATTGTTACGATTGCAATTAAGTCCTTTTCACATTCTTCTGTTTTATATATTCTTTGAAGGTAATATGTGTGTTGTAGGTCCCTATTGTGTTGATGCTATTGTTAAGATTGCAATTAAATATATCTTGTTTTATTCTTCACTAGCAGGCATTAGCATAAATCCTGTGAAGGAAGCAGATCCACAAGCACCTACAAAGCTGAAGCTGCAATTATTTCCCATAAATGAAGCTACAAGGAAGGCATTGGAGAAGGTAAATCAGTCTCTTGTAGTCTTGTTACTAGAAGATTGCATATGAGTCACATTTTTCCAGCATCAGATATATTTTACATGACAGCTATTACTAGTGTCTTATAGCTGAGCGCTCAGGTTCCCGTGGCTGATGATGCATGGGTAACGTGATGGGTGCCTTTTGCAATTATGAAGAATCTTTTCTCTTGCTTATTATGGGGATGAGATACTTCTTTAAGTTCTTTGGTCTCCGAGTGGCTGATGATCTCATATTTACAGGATGAGCATAATCCGCATCTGGAGCTCACATTAAGTTCTAGGAAAAAAATATCATCTGTGCTCGAACATCTGAACCGCAAGTGGGGCAACTCAAAAATAGCATCTGGAGAGCTTATGCTATTTCCTTATTGTGCCCATCAAGAAGATTTAGCTACGTATCAACGGTGGACAACAAGAGATAGTGTTGCAGTAGCTGATGTGTTTGTTTCAGTGAATAGTCCTTCTGTTTTCCGGTTAAGGTATAATAACATTTCTGTATAATATAAAATGGGTCTCCATTAAACCCTTGACAGATATTTTAGCGATCACTAACTGACATATGAACCTTTTGTTAAGGTATGGTTGGTTTTCCCTTGTTGAGCTTGAAGCGGGAGTAAGTGAAATATCTTTGACCCAGTTTGAGAATTGCATGATACCTGAAGACACCCAGGTGAAATCAACCTCGGGAGAGAAGGCTTGCATGCAAAAAGATAGCGAGTTGCTCAGTAGGTGCACTACTGATCAATGTCCCTGTAACTCAAAAGATCAGTCAACAATGCTACCTGCAAGCCCATCTAAAACAAGCAAGAACGACGAGGTTCTAGAGCAGCCTCTTGATGCAGCCCCCACACAGTTTGGCAGGCAGAAGCAGGTCGAGGTTCCTGCAACTCATGCTTTTTCTAATTTCTCTCTCGTCTGCTTTTTCTCATTATTCTCTCGCTTTTCCCTGAAGTGAACCACTTTATGTGTTATCTTATTTTCCTCCTATATCATTTCAGGATGATCAGGGAATGAATTCTGCTGCTATATCTGAAGGAGAGTGGGCAGATACCCTTACTGACATCAGTGTTGGATACTTACTGACTGAAGCATCAAAGGGCGCTAATTCAGACTGTATAGGGGCATCTATTGTTAAAAGTGCTCTGTTTCTTGATAACCCCTGCAGCTATGACTCGTTTGATGCTGCTGTTGCCCTTCATGCTTCTCGTTATCAATCAGCAGAGCAGCCTGCCCATACATCCCATTCGACCATCTGGGGTGCAGATGAAACGTGTGATGAATTCAGTTTTCACTTGTCAGCAGCGAGGAAGAAAGAAGACTCAAACACTGGTGTTAGCAGTTGTCCCGATAGTGACAATGAAGTTCATCCTATGAATTCAGAAGGGTTTCGAGGATTTCTTCAGGTTTGCTGACACCTTTGGGCTCTCTTTGAAGTAAAACAAGTTTATACATTTTAACCTGATTTATCTATTATTCATTTCATGTGATAGGACTTGGCTGGAGCAGACGCTGCTGATAATCCTTATACTGATAATGCCAAAGATACAGATGAGCTTTGTGCCAAGTCACCAACTCGAAGTGGCGACCAAGATGAGTTGAAGGATCAGTCTCTAGCTGACATATATTGGGTACCATATGAGACACTTCCATACGTTGCTTCGTCTGTACCATCTTTATCTGTGGCTAAACTTTCGCTAATCTTTCTTGGCAGCCTGATTCACTTGGACCACTTGACTTGGAGATTCCGTCTGTGAGATATCAAACTGATGATTTACTCTTAGGGGACAGTCAAAATAGTTGGAGTCGCATGATGGCAAATAGCCTGGATGCATTTAGAAACCTTTCGTTCTTTTCGATGGATAAGAATGATTCGATTCCACCGATCATGTAGAATTGACGGTATGCGTGTTCTTCCATCACTACTTGCTGCATGGGTTAAGGAATTGCTGGTGCTGCAATCTGCATTTCGCCGAAAAGGAGGCTTTTATATTGTCCAAGCGAGCGGTGTGCTGCTGCTAATCAACAGACGCGGACGCGCTGCATTAAGAGAGACACATGTTGTAAGATAAACATAAAGGATGCGCTAACGTGTATTTCCATGTAAATTGTGTTGCTGTACAAAAAGCACATACAAGCGCTTGGTTACAATAAAGCTTCTTCTGCCGTGTACAAGATAGATTGTCGACTGCTTAACTATTGTTTTGCACTACTTCCATTGCTCGCCCGTATGTCCACCTAAGATTCATCATCGTTATCAGTTTGGAAAATGTGACTTTGAAGCCAAAAATGATGATTTCTAGGTATAACTTTAGCATAGTTTTTTTTAGATCGGTTTGGTTGCACGAGGTAACGGGTTTAAGGTGATCTGAACCCAATACGAACACAAAAACTATACTAATATTCAAGTTTGTTTTGTTTCATCAAGTACAGTTTTTTTCCCCTTCATTTTTGACAATCCTTGGTGTGTCTCTTTGTTGGAAGAAGGGGTGAAGAACATAGAGTACGCACAAATTATATATATATATATATATATATATATATATATATATGAGTGCGAATTCTGTAACCAGGGGGTGTTTACCCACCCTACTATACACCACCCATCTGCTTCATATGCTTTTAGATTCGTGGACCACCGGAGTGCCGCCGTGAAAACCAGAAAACTGACGTGAGTGGCATCAACCGTCGCATGGTTATGTGTTACTTGGACAGGACCACTTACTCCGGCTCAGGTAACGCGCATGTCGCCGTTTTTATCGGCTTGCTGTGGTCCAGTGAAGTCTACAGAAACAACCACATCCGTGTGTTGGTACACGATCATTTATTGGACGTACGGAACCCTGTTTTGGGCAGCCATGTGATGCCTAATTCGTTTTTTTTCTTTGAAATAACAGCCTAATTCGTTTGTTGGCTTGCTCATAGGCGGTACCTACCAGCTGCCACTGCTGGCGCCGCAATTGATATCATGCTGCATACTATTTAGATAAGACTATCCGCACTCGTCATACTCTATTCTCATCCTTTAAAAGGAATATACTCGTCCTGATCATCAATATTCTCTCTTTTATATTCGGTTTTCTGCATCTGTTCATACTCTATATCAATTCTCTATATCAACTACCTAATATTTTATTCAACCATCTCCAACTACCATCTCTCCTCCTCTTTTCTTTTCTTTTTTCCTTTTTCTCTTTTTTCTTTAAACAATAGATTAAAATTCCAATTTTTAATAGATTAAAATTCCAATTTTTAATTAAACAATAAAAGTTTTTCATTTTCCTCATTTCCTTTTTTTTTCTTTTTTCCTTTTTCTCTCTTTTCTTTTCCCTTCTTCTCCCTTCTCTCTCCTCCTTCTCTCCTCACCTACCCTGCGCATCTCTCCCTCGTTCTCTCCTCCATCTCCTCCACGCCACCTCCCTCCCCCACGCCGCCCGCCGGACTTGCCTCCACCGCCCCCACCCGTGAGCCGCCGGCGGCCGGCCTCGCCTCCCTCCTCCCCGTGCGCGCCGCCGGGGCCCATACCACCCGCGCGAGCGTCGCTCGGAGCCTCCACCGCGGGCTAGCCGGCGCGCGCCGCCGGCCGGGCTAGCTCCGCGCGCGCCACCGGCCGCCGGGCTCGCCTCCCCGGGCGCGGATCCGGGTGTGCCCGGCCGCCCCGCGCCTCTCCTGTCTCTCCCTCCGCCCGGCCCCGACACGCCGCTAGGCTCTCCTCCTCCCGCGCGCCGCCATCGGGCCCTCCGCCGGCCCCGACTCGCCGCCGGCTCTTCTCCTCCCCGCGCACCCCTGCTCCCCGGTGGCTACCTCTCTCCCTCCCGGCCGCCGGCGGATCCTCTCCTCGGTGCCTCCACGGCGCCCGTCGGGGCTGCCTCCACGGCGCGCCGCCGCGATCCGGCTCCACCGTGCGCGCCGCGATCGCCGGGGCGCGGATCCGGTCGCCGCGGCGCAGATCCGGCATCGCCCGCCGCCGTTTGCCCGCCTCCTCTCTCCTCCATTCACCGAGCGGTTGGGATGGCGCGCTCTATGCCACGTCTCGCGCGTCCCGTACGTCCGGGACAACTCCGGATTTGGAGTGTGTGTGGCCATCCGGGAGGATACCGTCCTCCTCCCAGTACTCCGGTGCGAGGCCATTTTCCGCTATCCGGGTACTGGAGGACGGTTCCCAGTACCCCGGTGCGGGTAGTCTAAGGCAGTCAAGCATGTAGCATCAGCTCTTCTGATGACCGTTGCCAGGACACATGGGATTAATAGCCTATTAGTTATTTCTGGCCTCTTAGTCGAACTGCTCCCTTTCACATATCTGTAAGCATCTCACCCGCATATGCAAATGAAAGATTTCTCAATCGATATAACTCAGTGGTAATAGAACTAAATCCTAGTTAGTGCCAATTGTGGGCATAGCAGGATAACCTTTCGCCAAAGGAAAAGAGTTTACATATGTTTATTCTACAAGGAGCCTATCTATTCTGGATTTGTAGCGGACACTATTTTTTTGAGAAAATTCCCTTTATATCATTGGAAATTTTCCAACTTCCCTCTTTACCATCAAAATTTTCAAATTTCCCTCTGTACCATCCGTTTAAAATTTCTATGCCCTCTATACCACTTGGTGTCGGTGCTTAACATTTATCTCAATTCGCTAGCTCAAAAAAAAAAATACTTCCTTCACTCAAAAATTTATGAAAAATTATAAATTTATAGAGTAACACATGGAGAACATTTTTTGTTGTTGGAAAACAATTTGGTTCTATAACATTTTTGAATTTGAAATTGGACAACCTGGCAAAGCGTTAAGGTTCAAAACTTCGAAACTTAAAGTATTTACGAACCTTAACGCTTTACCAGGTTCACCACTTTCAAATTCAAAAATGTTATAGAACCAATCTGTTTTTCAATAACAAAAAATATTCTCCACGTGTTACTCTATAAATGTACAATTTTTCATAAAGTTTTGAATAGAGAAAATATTTTTTCGAGCTATCAAATAGAGATGAATGTTAAGCACTAGCGCCAGTGGTATAGAGGGTATAGAAATTTTAAGTGGATGGTACAGAGGAAGTTTGAAAATTTCAATGGTATAGAGGAAAGTTGGAAAATTTCCAATGATATAGAGGAATTTGCTCTATTTTTTTCACAAGCACGGGCATGGTAAAAAAAAATGGTCCAAGCTACTAGAACGAAGATGCAAAGCAGAAATTCCATGAGCAAGGAGTCGGGAGCTGCGACTGCAGCGACCACGGCCTCCTCTTTTCCCGGTCATAATTTTGCAGCTGAGACGAGACCTGCTTCAAACAACAAGAGCAAAGCCGGGCTTCAAGGAAACTGCAAACCGCATGTGGCCACGATTTCGACGCCAGTTTTTTCGCCTACCACCTGTGAGAAATCAGCAGCTACGACCTGCATGCACCTGCCTTACCCTGCAACCACACATGGCTGGCCTGCTGATTGCATGTGCAAGTAGCTCTAACAGCATCTTCACGTCCATCCACTTCCACCGTTAAATCGTTCCAGCTACATCGTTAACAGCTGTTCACTAAAGCACACTACCTATCTGACGCGTGTGTTGGGTATCTACCCACGGTTGTATATATATATTATCGATATATATATATATATATATATGTAATTTGTTTGAAAGATTGAAATAGCTGATCACTTGATCTTGAGATTGCTATTGATTAGGACATTACCTTCAACTAAAAGAATGATTTTATTTTAGGGGTAAAGATTGAGATTTTTATAAGGTATAAAGTGATAAAATTTGAGCATGAAAACATGTTGCCGTTGAGCTAGATGCAAGAAATTATTTTGCTAGCTTGTTGATATGTGGGACATGTTTGAATGGGATGGGTATTAGCTTAGGTTGACTTAGTAAAAAAAATCTTTAGAAGTACATGTGACCTAGTAATGTTCTGATTAAAATCGAGCTACTTGAGCTTCATAGTGAGAAAAAAGTGAAATCTCTCACAACAGATGCCACATATTTGTATCTGGGTATATGTATAATTTACAAGGGAACATTTGTAAAACGTGGAAGCCAAGAAAAAAGAAATCGAGGGAAAGGGAAAGCAAGGGAATCTCAAAGGCAATCCGAGCCGTTGAAACCACCCACCCGGCGGCTATATGAGCCAACGACACGATAAACCCTAACTCACCACAGCCTCGAGAACCCTAGACCCCTCAATCTCCCCTGCGGCGGCCGCCTTCTCCTCCTCCCGGAACCTCTCTCACCTCGTGAAAATGGTAAGGGCCGGTCTTCTTCTCGCCGCTTCATCCACCTGATTTCACTGTTGTTTCCATCGAGTCGAGTTCGTCGCGCGCTAACCGCTGGTGTTATTTTTTCTTGGGTGCCTTGCAGAGCCAGGAGGCGGTGAACCCGAAGGCGTACCCGCTGGCGGACGCACAGCTGACGGTTACGATCCTCGAACTCATCCAGCAGGCCGCCAACTACAAGCAGCTCAAGAAGGGCGCCAACGAAGGTAGCTAACCGATGCCTTTCGCTCGATTACTGCGTTGATTTCTGCGAACTCGGGACCGTGTGGTTGAAATTACGTGTATACTTCTGTGTGCGCAGCAACGAAGACCCTGAACAGGGGGATATCTGAGTTCGTGGTGATGGCGGCGGACACGGAGCCGCTCGAGATCCTCCTCCACCTCCCCTCCTTGCTGAGGATAAGGTACTGAGTTTACTCCTTTCCCCTTCGTGTTTTGCAGATATGTTTTGCTAGTGCTGTGAATTGTGATCAATTTGTGCCGTTCATATCGTGAACTTAGTTCTAGAAATTATATCTTGTTATTGCTTTCTGTGTATTCGTGGTGCTTGTATTGAACACCAAGTGTTTGAAGCAACAGGAATGTTCTTATCAGTAGAATTGGGAATAGTACATACTATGAGCAAGAACAACTGTAGTATGTGCATCCATCTTTTGGCAGCTCCTGGAACGTTTGTTCAATTTGACTGAACCACTTGGTGAACCTTAAATAATTTTGGCAATTTGATATACCATTTTAGCATATCAGGATTTTATTGTTTGTTTGCTCGGTACTAAACGTTCACTTAATATTCTTACTTCAGTTGTTTATTTTTATCAGTCAGCATTTGGAAAGATGTTCATGGATTGCAGTAACTGATTCTTTTAGCTCTTTTAACAATATTATTTAATTCTGCTGTGCACCTGATGGAGCTACCACCTTTTAGCAGATATATGTGCACAAATTTAGTTGTATATGCTTTGTATTATTGTATTGGTATCAGTTTAGTTGTATATCCTATACTACCTTTTATGATAATATTTTTGTTCTTCGTGTTTGACAACAAACACCTTTTAACTCGTTTTTGCTCTGCTGGACGTGCAGAATGTTCCATATGTATTTGTTCCTTCCAAGCAAGCTCTTGGTCGTGCTTGTGGTGTGACAAGGCCCGTCATTGCTTGCTCAGTGACCAGCAATGAGGGTAGCCAGCTCAAAAACTCGATCCAGAGTCTCAAGGTAATCATACTATGTTTTTAATTCACTGATTGATACTCTTCTATTGAATTATTAACTAATCATTTTTTAATTGCAGGACGCTATTGAGAAGCTTCTCATATGATTTGTCAAAGACCTTTCAGTGTGATGGGCCTCAGAGTGACACATTTTTCAGAGGCTTGGACTGGTCATGGTGTCTTGTTCTTGTTTACTAGATTTGTGTTTTCCAAACTATGTTTGAGTACCCATAAGTCATTGTACTTAATTGTGCTGCATTACCTTGACTGTCATGTAATTCTCAAAACATCTGTATCATGGTGGTTAATTTCTCAGGAAGTTGGCCGCTGTTGTAAGGTTGGTTACTATGGGTTTGAGAATTAGTGATAGGCTGGTCTATTAACCTTTTTGCAGCACAAAAATTTAATGTGTAACTTTTGGGTAACTGAGATCATTGTGTTGAAATTATCTACATAATTTCTTACATTATTGTCCTCCTGAAATGCTTAGAAAAAATTCAATATGTATTTAAATAATTAGTAGCTGCGCGGCTTATCGGAGAACTTAGCTTATGGTCTGGTCTCTTTTTGTCCTACGTACTAAACAAGAGTTCGATGTGTTTTCTCTAATCAAATTGAAATAAATTTGCTGTTTGCGGTGCGATGGTCAGAGTTTCAGATTTTCTGCCTAGAGACCCTGAAAAAAATGTCCAAATTATCCCCGTTTCCATGCGAAATTAACTGAGCCACTCGAGCGGTTTCCAGTGTGCTGCTTGAGCGATGTTGTTCGATCGATGCACATCGCAGGCACCAGGCCAGCGCGACGCGGCCCTGCTGGGCTGGCTCCGCGAACGCCGCGTCCCACGTGCCGGCCCGTGATTGCCGACCCTTCTAGGTCGGTTCGGCTCCATGGGCCCCACGAACAACTCACACGTTTCGTGCGCTGCGGGACTACTCAACCCAGATACAGTACCGCGTTTCCCTGCAAGCAGGACCCACCGTGCCCAGCCAATCAGAGGCCGCCGCTTAACCCAGCCCCACCCGCACCGCGTTAGAGCAGCACACCCGACAGCTCAACTCACCCATCCACTGACAAGCTAACCCACAGAGCGTGTGACCCAACCTGTCAGCCTGTGCGATTGTGAAACGGATGCGTAACCGAGTCGGACAGCAAGTTGCCCGCTCGACCCGGGCTCCTCGCCACCGGCTTTAAATAGCGGCCTACCCCCGCACCCTCGAAGAGACTCTCTTTGTTTCGTTCTCCTCCCGCAGCCCTAGAAATTTTCCCCATCCCCCCTTGCGAAACCCTAGCCGCCACGCAAAACCAAATCCCGCCGCGCCAGAAAATTTCCGGCGGGATACTCGCTTCGAATCGATCGTCCTCGAGCGATTCGCGGTCTATTGGGCGGGCCTTGCCGCCAAATCCTTTTGATTCGGCGGGGTTAATCCCGGTCGCGCATCGGCCATGTCGAGGTGCTTCCCCTTCCCGCCGCCGGGGTACGTGCGAAACCCAGTGGCTGTGGCCGAGGCGGAGACGACCGCTAAGGTTTGTTGAACCATCGGATTTACACACGCACGTGCCGGATCGTTTGTTCTTGCCATATCTGGTTTTGATCGGATCTGTTGGTTGTGCGTGTGATTTGGGGGTCGCACGTGCCTGGATGCTAACATGTGCGGTGGAGGAAGGGATCTTGTATAGTGTAGCTCAGGCTCGATTGCATTGATTCGAAATTTTGAGTGCGTGTTTCGACACGAATACTATGGGGGACAAATCGCTAAAGCATCTGCACGGGTGCCTGTTCCCTTTGTTATTTAGCCCCCAAAAAATCTACCCTGTGGCTAGGATATTAGGAACGCCAGATTTGGTTTCTCCAAATTGAAGATTTGGTCTTATTACATTGCTAATCCATCTAGCAAATAAACAATTTGTCTGCCAAAAAAAGATTTCGAAAAACACTAAGACCATGTTGAAGATCATGTTGGCTTTTATCAGCCTAATTGTATTTGTACTCTCTTTTAAGCTGGTACTCTACATGGCTGCATTAGGAATTGCACTGGCTTCTATATGATCGTTACATTATGTTCTCTTTTAGCAATACTCAATGAAACTGGTAAAGTGCAAGGGACACAGAAGGTTGTCTTTTGTCCTTTTTTGGTTGATGTGTATCTGTTGCCAAGTTTTGACATTCTCAATCTTTGCCCTATTTGTTTTTGTTCAAATGGTCAATTTCCTATGTGATCCTATCTGTAGTCCTTTACTAACTCTGGTTCAATTATTCTAACTTGATTAGTTGTCTGTTTAGAATCGTCAGTATTGCAGGTGTTTCATGCTTTCTGTTGTCGAGAGAATAATGTGTCTGATATGTATCTGTGACTGTCTGATATGTATTCTGTGACTAACTGTGTAATTCAATAAATGATAATTGAATATTTTGTGTTTGAGGTGTAACTGATCACCTGTGCAAATTGCTACATTTGTTACTTGCTATGCGCCTGTGTAAGTGAAACTACATTGTCATATTGAAAAATGCTGCATTGCATTCCCGTCGTCCGTTCTAAATCAGAACTGACGATTACTCTGGTGGCTGAAGCTCCAGAAAGAAAGGGAAAAGGATGAAAAGAAGAAAGAGAAGAGTGACAGGAAAGCTCTCAAGCAGGGTGAAACGTCTAAACATTCAAAGCATGGCCATAAGAAGAGGAAGCATGAAGGTAATGGCACAGCTGAGAAGGGAGCAAAAGTGGTCTCAAAAGAATCAGTTGAGCAGCTGGAGAAGAGTGGACTCTCTGAAGAGCATGGAGCCCCATGTTTTGTCCAAACAGTCCTTCACTCTCCTGAGAGCTCACAGGATAGCAGTAAGAGAAGAAAGGTTGTATTACCCAGTCCTAGTCAAGCTAAGAATGGTGGGTTCCTGTTTAATGTCTCTCTCTATTTAGCATCATCCTGATATTGCATCAATTGCAACACATCTTGACATCTGATTTTGCAGGGAACATCCTTCGTATCAAAATTAAAAGGGATCAAGATTCACCCACAAGTGTTCTTGAGCAGCCATCAATCAAACAAGGTGGATTGAGCTCATCCCAGTTGAGCAATCCTAACTCAATCCAGCAGCACAGGAAAGTGACTTCAAAATCTGCAGCTGGTGCACATCAAAGGATCAGTGTTGAGCCTCAAGCAGTTCTAGAACAAGCTAGCACACAACTTCCTTCAATGTTTGTGAGGAGAGATGATCCACAGTTGCCAAAGGGTGTGCAGCAGATAGATTCTAAATTATCTGTGAAGCCACCTGTTGGGAGAGTTGGTCATCAACCTGTTAGAGTTGATCCTCCAAGCGCAAAGGTGGCACAAAGAGATCTCCTTGGCAAGGCTGCACCTGCCAATGTGAGAGTTGATCCCCAGGTTTTATCTGCTGCTGAGATTCAAAGAAAATATCCTCCACAACCTAAGGTTTCACAGGAGGTTATCACTCCTGCTATCCGTCAACCAGAAAAACTGCAGCCTCCCCTTGTGCAAAATTCGAGGTTAGAGGCACCTCGGCTGCAACCAAATGCTTCTGTATCAAAGGAAGTGCCTTCCACCTCTGGTAGGAATGCAGAAGCAACTCAAGGGCAGGATACGAAGCAGTCCAAGTCGGATCGGAAGAAAAGCCGCAAGGCTGAGAAGAAAGAGAAGAAATTTAGAGATCTGTTTGTTACCTGGAATCCACCTTCATTTGAGATGGAAGACTCGGATGTTGGTGTGCAGGATTGGCTGTTTGGCAGTACAAGGAACTCGGATGCCAGCATGACTTGCAGAGCAAGTGATGGTTCAGTACCGTTCCAATCGATGGAGCAGCAGCCTTCATCGATGGAGCAGCAGCCTTCTTTGCAACCCAGGGCTACATTTTTGCCAGACCTTCAAATGTACCAGTTACCATATGTTGTCCCGTTTTAGGTGGCTAGTGAGAAGTAGAGATGTTTGGAGAGAGCTGTGCGGATGTGGGAGACCTGCCGCAGTTTTCCAGCTTTGTTCCGGAAGAGTGTTATTCATTTTCACGTCTATGTACGACTTTGTTTGTAATGTTGATGAATTCTTTTGGCTAAGTAGGCAATTGAACAGTCCGGATGGTTATGCCGTTTAATTGTAACATACTGTTTGTGTTCTCCATGATCATAGTTCGTGAGCTTTTTATATATCAACATTGACAGACAGATTAACAAGTCGATAATTACTGATGCGAATGCGAAGTCTTATCTATCTCGTGACGTTGAATGCTCTCAGAAACTTTGCGCGGATGATGCTATGATTCTGTACTGTACACGGCGTCGTTACCGAAGTAATAATGACAACCCAGCACAATCGAAAACAAGAGATGGCCGGGGGAAGAGAGTAAAAACGAGAAATACATGTCTACTAAACGCAGGCGTCTATCAGTCGAAGCTGGACGACCGGCTCCACCGTTCTCGCAAGTACTCCTCCAGGGGACTGAGGCCGCTGCTGTGCTCCGTGCTCGAGATGGACTCAGCGTCGTCCACATCCAGCAGCGCGAGACCCAGGTGCGACCTCACATTCGCCGCCGGGTACGTCTCGTCGTCCAGGCAGTCCGTCTCGGGCCCCTGGTCACCGATGCTTGCCGTGCTCTCTCCTCGTAGCATACTCAGTATCTGCAGGAAACGAACGAAAAGGTAAAACGTAGTAATGCAGAGTCGTGTCATGAGGCTGTAGAGACAGCTGAGTCGGAAGCTGACCTGCGATATCGGCGGTCTCAGGCGCGCGGACCTCCTGAGGCAAAGGGACGCGGCGGTTGCCATCCGCTTCACCTCCACCTCGTCGTGCTTCACGTCGAGCCTGGAGTCCAGCAGGTCAGAGATGTCGCCGCTGTCGAGCACGGGAGTCGCCTGTTTATGCAAGAAACGCCCGCCATTGTGATATACCATCCCCATATGGAATCCACAAGCACTGATAAGGTCTGCAGTGACGCTAGGAGATCATCTCTTACCCACATGACCAGACTCTCCTGGCCCTTTGGTGACGACCCGTCGCTGGTGATGGGCTTTCGCCCGGACAGCAGCTCCAGCAGGACGACGCCGAAGGCGTACACGTCCACCTTATCAGTCACCTTCCCGTACATGAAGTACTCCGGCGCCAAGTACCTGCAGCATGGCCACGGAAAAAGCATCAGTTTCCCGGGACGTGCAAGGAAGTACACCGCGCATTGTACACCCAGACGCCGAGAAGAATTCTGCAGTACCCGAATGTGCCAACGACGTCGCTGTGCGTCAGTGAGGTCGGGTTGGACGGCGCCCAGATGGCAAGCCCAAAATCAGAGAGCTGCCACAGCCACAAGTTCAGAGTTATTTGCAGTCGTCAGTACCAGGTCCGGACGGGAACAAACGGACACGACGGATGCGGATACTACCTGCGGCTCAAACTCGTCGGAGAGGAGGATATTCGACGATTTGACGTCCCTGTGGATGACCGGCCGCGCGCCGCCGGAGTGCACGTAGCACAGTGCTTCCGCGATCCCCAGCGCCGCCTTGTACCGGTTCTCCCACGAAAGCGTCGGCTTTGACTTCTCCCCTGCGAATCGAGAGAAGATCCAGACGTCAGAGGGACAGGAACGGACAACTGCTCCCACTCCTTTCAACTGTCGCGAACACGACTCGTTCGCTGAAAAACTAACTAATCACTCTGCCTGTCCGCTAAATTCCCTTTCCCATGGAACCAAAGGAACCGTACCGAAGGTCATGTCGCATTGAAGAGACGAAAATGAACTGAAAATGTGATGGTATGGTAGTACCGTGTAGGTTGTCCTCCAGGCTGCCTCTGGGGAGGTAGCTGTAGACCGAGATGAGGTGGGGGCCTTCGACGCAGACGCCGATGAGCGGGACGATCCGCGGGTGCTGCAGCTTGGTGATGATGTCCACCTCGCGGAGGAAGTCCTTGGACGCCTCGGCCGACGCCTTGCACAGCTTGATCGCCACCTGCTTTCCGCTGGCGAGGCTGCCCCTGTACACCCTGCTGTTCCCCCTTTCCCGATCAGGTACTCTGCAACGAACCAATACAACCCACCATATCAGGATGCAGGCCCGGTTGACCATCAGGTTCTCAGGGTGAGGTGCGATGGGGAACCTGAGGAGAAGTGGTTGGTGGACTCGTACAGCTCCTCGTACCGGAACCACCGGCACCGCGCGCCGCCGCCGCCGTCGAGCATTGCCTTGAGCTCCGCCGCGAGCGCCGACTGCGGCTCGGGCGACGCCGACGGCGAGGACCGCCGCGGCAGGCTCATCACCCACTGGACCACTGATTGCTTCCGCGGCTCCTCGCGCTTGGGCCCGGGATCCGCGGCGGCGGCTGCGGCGGGCACGTGGCGGAGCAGCGGCCACCCGAGCCTCTGCTCCAGCGTCACGGCGGCACCGGCGCCGGCAGTCTCGTCGAAGGACTTCGTCGCCAGCGGGACGATGCCGTGGGCGCAGCCCATGGCGTCGAAGTCCATGGACCGCGCGGTCCGGTTCGGGTTGGGGATGATCACTTTGGGCTCCAGCCCCACGCTCGGGTGCAGCAACATGCGCAGCAGCGGCTTCGGCTCTGCTCCTGCACACCGACCCGTCACCAGACGATGAACTAATCAGTTAACCAACTCGCCATAATTAACTACGCTAATTTCTCGGATTATAGGCAGCGTTCGGTTACCTAGTGGCGGCTTGGGCGCTTCTCTGACGAACAGGGCCTTGCCGTTCTGGATGGCGACGACACTGGTCGTCGGCGGCAGCTTCTTGGCGCAGTACTTGGCCAGGCAAGTCGAGCCACTGCACGAACGCGAACGGAAAATGAGGGGAGGAAAGTTATCTACCGGTGCTAAGAAATACTAGTATGGTTTTTGGTGACGAAACAAAACAGTTGGATCATACAAAGAACGCTGCGCACTTACCCGAAGGAGTATTTCCTATTGGCGCCAAGCACCACCACCGTGGCGGCGCAGAGCTTGGCCTCCTTCACCAGCTCCTTCTGGATCGAGTTCCCCGGCGTCACCCGCCCCACAAGAACAATCTGGAAAGAACGAATCAACAACAACATGTAAATTTAATCGGCAGTGCGATATGGAACTAATACGACTGTTTAGTCTTCATCACCAGCTGCTTACTTCCTTCTGACTGCAGAGCGCCTCGTACTCCGCCAGGTACTCATCCAGCGTCCTGATCAGGGTCAGAGTGTTCGTCTTCGACAGGTCTGCAACGAGAAACAACAACGAAATGTATAAGAAAAAAAACCAACTCGAACAATTCCGAACCAGTTCACTGACAGGACTGAATCGAAGCAGGGCGATATATCGGCAGATTAAGATACCAACCTGATCTGCGGTAAATGTGCACGGCGACGACGCGGTCACCCTTCGTCGCCGCCTGGTTGAGCGCCCACTGCATCAGCTCCCGGCCGACGGCGTCCATGTGCAGGCCCACCAGTACGCACCGGCCGACGCCATCCCCGTGCTCCACCGCCATGGAGCCCTCCTCCTCGCTCGATCACCCCACGCTCCAGGGCGCTGGCGCAGCAGCTCAAGAAATCAAATCAGCTCGACGGCGCCGCGCTCGCCCATGCACGACACGCACCCAGCCGGCCAGTAGATTTAGCCACCGGTTCGCTCAACCACTAATCGCGGTGGCCGTGCGCTGACACCAGCCCGGGCAGACACAGCACGCCCCTGGCTACTGGCTGCGAGCAACCAATGTCTGACCCGGAAGCGCGCTGCTCGAATAGAAAAGTGCCGGGGCGGCGGCGCGCGAGGAAGGGTCCTCGCGCGCGGGGGCAGCGGCGAGGGCCGCGTGGCCCGGAAAGCGAGTTCCGTTACTCCCTCTCTGGCTGCTAGCTCGCTCACTTTGTGGCCGAATTCGTTCAACACGGACCGGAAGGGCGGCGAGCCGAGGAGGAAGATACAAGCGCAAGCGGACGAGGGGCGGGAACTAGTAATATGCTAATAAAGCCGAGAAAAAAAGAGGAGGCGTCGCGGCGAAGAGCGGGCGGGCGAGGGGTGTTGGGGAAGGAAGAAGGCGAGCGGCGACACAGGTAACCACCTAAAATCTGGTTAGCTTGTCAGGTTTCAGCTGCAGGGGCGCGTATTAAATTCCGGCTCCATGGCGCCACGCCGACCCGCGCGGGATCGCCGTCGTCACCATCGGCTCAACCACTCCAACACCGCGCACAGAAAGCACGAGGCTACCGCTACTAGTAAGCAAAGGCGAAACGGACGAACGCGCGAGCCGGCCGTCGTCGCCGCGCGGCGCTCCCGGTCAGCGAGCAAATGGCGGTAGCGAACAAGAGGACGGTGACAAGGACAGGCGGGCGCGGGGGCTGCCTGCCTACGGATGAGGAACAAGAATGTGGGGAATGGGATTTTCGCGATGATGAGTTGGAGAAAGGCGAGGAGATGAGGATCGGGCAAGGAATTTCTTTGGTGGAGATCGGAGAGGCATGGAGAAAAAAAAGCGAGCGAGCATTTGGGGAGTGAGGACGAGTTGCCATCATCGGTCCGTCCATTACACATGGTGCAGAAAAAGAGAGGAAAAATCGCCCCCACATGGACAGATAAAAGAGAGGTGAAAAAGAAATCGGATCGCTCTTTCGCAAAGGAAAAGGGCGTCCATATGTTTTGCATTGGGATCGAGGAGGACTGGTACATGTTTTTTCTTCCCATTTCTTTTTACGATGCCATTGAGTTTTCAACGGGAGATGGGCTGTTCAAAAGATACTGCTGGCATCTGAAGGTCAAAGGGAGTTACTGTACCGCTACTTGTTTTTCAAGTGCTGTATCTGTACTTGTACTGCCGTATCATATTGCAAATTCAATGCACGCACAGCGCAGTCATAAGCTCTAACAGGAGTCCTTTTTATTTAATTTTCATTCGATCGAAGTTGATGTTGACTTTATGGTGGGTTAAGGGTCCCGTCCACTTGTACTGGCACGTCAGATATTTTGCAAATTTAGAAGAAATGTTGTCAGAGCGCTCTGTCTGTAGAGTCGGATACTTCTGCCTTACTGCACCCATGTACTAGTATCGGAAAAGCTCCACATACGACCAACTGTTTCGACCCGGACTTCCGACTGGCTATTGGTCGTTGGATGATGATCAACTTAAGCAATATGTGTTCATCATTAGACGCTAATTGGCCGTGATGTACTAGTCGGAAAGCCGGGTCGTAAGATCCGGTCGTATGTATAGCAACACTCTACTAGTATATATACTACTGGAAGTTAAAGATTTATGAATTGTAAAAAATAAATCCCAGTGTCTAACTGCTACCCAAAATAAACTTTTGTTTTGCGCGGACATCCTAAATGAAATTAAAAGACACGAGGATAGACACTGACGTCGCACGGATATCTATCGTGCGTTGCTTCCATTTTTCTGCATATGATGACGCCGACCGGTGCTTATCATGCTGGACGTTTCGGCCATTGTTGAGCCCGAGACGGTTGCAACATTACCTGTAACCATATATGATACGTTTCCGTCCCCATCCCACAGTATTTGTTTGTTGACCTGACAATAACCTGGTGATACTACTGCTCATAAACTATTGTTGCGTGCATGCCGTGCCTGTCGTACGTACGTAGGCGGCCAAACCATCCACCTGACAAACGTTTAGAAATTGGAATTCCCGGTCTCTGTTACGATCGAGTAGCATAACACCAGGTCCGCAGCAGCCCGGCGGCGTGGCGTCTATCGGCAAGAGACTTCCCTTCCCGGCAGATCAACCAGTTCGTGCGCCGGCGCCACTCTCTGATGAGAGGCTACGCCCTGCCGTGCGGCGCACGCGCGCGTCGCGTCACGTCACGTGAGGCGACCGCGCGCGACGACCTGCACGGTGGTTGTGATTTGCAATGAGGAGGTGACGCGAGACGGCAGGTCGCGGTCGTCGTCGCCCACCCGTGGCAACCGCAACGACGGAATCTTCCTTCCCTGCTCCAGTTGCTTGGCAGGGACGGCGGGGAGACCGAGGCCAACTCCGTCGCCGAACCAGCCCGAGCCGGCACGCAGCGGCAGTAAATGCGGTCGCGGCAGCGCGCGAGTACAGCGCCACCGACTGTGGCGGCCCACCAACTCGAAGGGCGCTGCGCAGGGGAACCCAATCCCAGCAGTGTCATTAACTGCTGCCCTCGGGACGGGACACCGGTCACTGCTCGTCCGGATTTTCTTTCCAGGAATGCCAGAGCTTCTTGTTCTTGTTGCCTGTAAATCGTGTGTGTCAGCTTCTGTTAGAGTTTTCAGTTAGAGTCGAGTCCTTATTTTCCGTTGGCTGAGTCAGTCTTTGTTCAGTCCTAGAGTTCAGGAGTTAGTTCAGTTAGTTGAAGTAGTGCCCGAGCAGTCTGTTGCTCGTGAGCAAGTTTGTAGGGCCACTATGGCCTTGATCCGGATCAATAGGATCCCTGATCCAGTTACACTATACTCCCTCCGTCCCATTATGTTTGGCATTGTAGGAGTGGACACACGGATTAAGAAAAGTTGGTAAAAGTAGGTGCGCAGAAAACGAGAAGGAGAGAGATAGAGATAGAGATGTGTTGTGAAAAGAAAAAGGTGTCTCGGGAAGTGAGAATGCCAAACATTTTGGGAAAATTAGATGGTGCTAGAATGCCAAACATTCGGGACGGAGGGAGTAAATAATAAAGAGTCGGAACGGAAAAGCTGCACCGTTTTTAGCAGCACCAAAATTCTACCGAGTTCACTTTGTGAGTTGAGAGTTCTTGCCTGTTTGCCAACAATTGGTATTCGGAGCTCGTGTTCTTGATCCGGGATCATGGTCACCCCACCTCCTACCGGCGGCAATGGCTCCGAGCACGGCTCGAGATCGCCGTTTCGCCGTCGCCGGTCGGAGTCTCCCGCCCGCCGCCGCGGACGCCGTCGCAATCCTCGCGATCGGAGCGTCGTGGTGCAGCGTGTGGTGAGAGAAGTGAGTGGCCAATTTCCTCTCCGACAAAGACGAACTACACCGACCGGTCGTCCATGATGGCGGTGATGCTTCGCGCCCGTGGCCTCCGGGTCGCGGTGAGAGACGGCACCGACGACGAGATTGAGGATCGGACGGCCATGGAGGCTCCGCTCGCGGAGTACCACCGGAGATGGCGTCTTCTCTTGCGTCGAAGAAGACGAGCGAAGGCGGCCCGGGATCACCTCGCCGCGGCGCGCCTCGGATCCGACCGAGCGCGGGTGGCGTCTGCGCAGCGGGTCGGAAGCGATACGAGAACATCGCCTTCCACGACGGAGAATCGCTCGACGACTTCGCCACGCGCCTCAACAAGCCGGTGCACGAGCCGGAGGTCCTCGGCGATCCTGAAGAGCCCCGGAAGGTCGCCGCCAAGTACCGCGCGTCGTCCCCAAAAGGTTCGCCGCTGTTGCTGTGTCAATTGAACGGTTTGCTGACCTCTCCACGATGTCAATTGAGGAAGTGATCGGCCTCCTCGCGCCCGTCGAGGATCGCGGCGACGATGACGACGCGCCGGCGGCTGGATCCGATGGCAAGCTGCTGCTATCGAAGAGCGATGGCGTGCCCGCTTCAAGGACGAGCGGTCCGGCGAGGGTGGTTCGAAGTCGACACCGGGAAAGGCGGATCAAGGAACCGCCCCGTGGGAAGAAGAAGAAGAACGCTGCCGGTGGCGATGGTGGATCCGGTGGCGGCGCTAGGGATGATCGTGATGGCTGCCACAAGTGCGGGAAGAAAGGACATTGGGCCGGAGATTGCCGCTCGCTCCGCGCCGTGAACAAGCCAACCTCGATGCGCGACGACGACGGTGAAGAGTCGCTGCTCATGGCCTCGCATCGGCTCCCTCAACGACGTCCCGGCTCCTGCACCTACTGCTGGTCTCCACCTCAACGAGCCGCGCGCCAAGGTGTTCCTCGGAGCCGCGGGCGATGCGAGGGCTAATGGAGGGCTGGTACCTCGACACGAGCGCGACCAGCCACATGACGGGACGCGCCGACGCATTCTCCGAGCATTGATCGCACGGTGCAAGGCACGGTGCGGTTCGGCGATGGGTCGCCGGTGCGGATCATCGGCCGCGGCACGATCTCCTTCTCCGCCAAGAACGGTGAGCGAGATCAATCTTGGCGGCGTTCTGCTCATCCCACGTCCGAAGAACAACATCATATCCCTCGGCCAGCTCGACGAAAGTGGATGCAAGGTGTTGATCGATGACGGCATTCTCCGTGTCCGGGACCGCCGCCGCCGTCTTCTCGTCGGGGTGCGGCGCGGTCGAAATCGGCCGTACGTGTTGAAGGTCGAGGTCGCGCGCGGCAAGTGCCTTGTTGCGCGTCGGGAAGATGCGGCCGAGCCGTGGCATGCACGCTATGGCCACATTGGCTACGACGCGTTGCGCCGGCTCGGCAGCCACGATATGGTGACCGGTCCGCCACGCGATCGACGCCGCCCACTCCTGCGACACCCGCATCGTCACCAAGCATCGCCGTGCGCCGTTCCCGGCCAAGTCCAAGTTCGAGGCGGCTGCGGCACTCGGATCTCGTACACGGTGACCTTTGCGGGCCCATCACGCCGACGATCGCTACAGGACGACGCTACTTCCTCCTCCTCGTTGACGACGCCACACGCTTCATGTGGATCGGTCTCCTCTCCGCCAAGAGTGACGCTGCCGAGGCCATCAAGAAGATCAAGGCGGCGACGGAGCTGGAAGTTGGGAGGCCGCTCGAGTTCTCCGCACCGACAACGGTGGTGAGTTCACTACCAAGGAATTCGCCGATTATTGTGCCAATGGTGGTGTGCGGCGCCACTTCTCCGCCCGTATACGCCGCAGCGAGAATGGAGTAGTTGAGCGCCGCAATCGGACCGTGCTTGGCACGGCACGCGCGCTCTTGAAGCGAGAGAGGGTGCCTGCCCTGTTGCAGGCGAGGCGGTGGCCACAGCAGTGTTCCTACCGAACCGCGCCCCGACCAAGTCGCCGGAGGGCGAACGCCGTTCGAAGCTTACCACGGCCGCAAGCCGGCCGTTGGCTTCTTCAAGGTCTTCGAGCGCCTTGCCTTCGTCAAGGTCAAGCGCCGGGCATTAAGAAGCTCGATGACGGAGCTCGCGCATGGTCTTCATCGGCTACTCGAGGGCGCCAAGGCATACCGGCCGCTTGATCCAAGCACCGGCCGCGTCCACACCTCCCGTGACGTCATCTTCGACGAGAACGAGAGGATGGGACCGGAGCTCGGGCAAGGAGAGCGAGGAAGGCTGCGGCGGCACGCGACTTCTCCGTCAAGTACACCACCAGGTTCGCCGCCCGATACGACGATGACGAGCCCGCAGCCGATGGGGGTGACGCCGATCAACCGGTGTCCCCACCGCCGCACCACGCACCGCCGGAGCCCGAGTTCGTGACGCCGCCGCAGAACGACGACGACCGCCTCGACATGCACCACGGCGACAACCCGGCCCGCTACCGCAACATCGACCAAATACTCGGTGGCGGCGCCGTGCCCGGCTTGGCGCAACGGAACCTAGAAGAGCTGCACTTGACCGCGGAAGGGGAGCCGAACACATTCGCAGAGCGGACCGCGATCGCGCATGGCGGCGCGCGATGAAGGAGGAGATTGCAGCAATTGAAGAGAACGACACCGGGAATTGAGTCATCTTCCTCGGGGCCGGCGCGCGATCGGACTCAAATGGGTCTTCAAGCTCAAGAAGGATGAATCCGGCGACATCATCAAGCATAAGGCGCGGTTGGTAGCAAAGGGCTACGTACAGCAACCCGGCATCGACTTCGATGAAGTCTTTGCTCCGGTGGCAAGGATGGAATCTGTTCGTCTCGCTGCTGGCGCCGGCTGCCGATGAGGGATGGCCTCGTCCACCACATGGATGTCAAGACGGCCTTTCTCAACGGCGAGCTTGCGAGAGGAGGTGTATGTACGCCGGCCACCGGGATTCGTCATCGACGGGGCAGAGCACAAGGTGCTTCGCCTCAAACGCGCGTTGTACGGTTCGCGGCAAGCTCCGCGGGCCTGGAATGAAAAACTCGACGGCACGCTGCACAAGCTTGGGTTTCAGCGAGAGCGAGCATGAGCACGCCATCTACGCGCGAGCAAGTGCTCGGAGGTCGCTCGATTGTTGGCGTCTATGTGGACGACCCGGTGATCACCGGTACATCGCCGGCGGAGATCGAGAGGTTCAAGGCGGAGATGAAAGATCGGTTCAAAATGACCGATCCGGGCCTGCTCACCTTCTACCTCGGCATCGAGGTGCAGCAGAGCTCAGCCGGGATCGCTCCGTGCCGGGCGCACTATGCCATGCGCATTCCGGAGGCGGCGGGGATGCAGGATTGCAACGCCACGCACACGCCGATGGAGGAGCGGCTCAAGCCGACGCGTGAGAATGAAGCACGGGAGGTGGATGTGACGCCGTACCGCAAGCTAGTGGGCAGCCTTCGGTATCCGGTCCACACCGGACCGGACCTCTCCTACTCCGTCGGGTATATCAGCCGCTTCATGCAGCGGCCAACGGAGGAGCACCGGGTAGCGCCGAAGCGTGTGCTCCGCTATGTCGCCGGGACGATCGACTACGGCCGCTTCTATCGGCGCGGCTCGGGAGGGGCGCAGCTGGTGGGATACGATGACGGCGACTACGCCGGCGATGTTGAGAACAGCCACGAGCACTTCGGGGTGCTCTTCTTCCTCGGGTCCAATCTGGTAAGCCGGCATTCGCTCAAGCAAAGGATTGTGACAATGTCATCGTGCGAAGCGAGTATGTTGCTGCTACATCGGCGGCGACTCGGGGTGTTTGGCCGGCATGGCTTCTTGCCGATGTGAAGATGGAGGAGGCCAAGTCGGTGGAGCCGAGAGTGGACAACAAGTCCGCCTTGGCTCGATGAAGAATCCCGTCTTCCATAATCGCAGCAAACACATTCGTGTGCGCTATCATTATGTCGGACAATGCGTGGGAGACGGGAGCATAGTTGCCAATTTCGTTGGCACCAAGGATCAACTCGCCGACATTGGAACGAAGGCACTAGGGCGAGTAAGATACCGGGAGCTGCGAGCAAGGATTGGTATGGTCCAAATCAAGTCCAAGCTGAAACACAAGCTTTAGGGGGTGAATTGTTGCTCGTAAATCGTGTGTGTCGGCTTACGTTAGAGTTTTCAGTTAGAGTCGAGTCCTTATTTTCCGTTGGCTGAGTCGGTCTTTGTTCGATCCTAGAGTTCGGGAGTTAGTTCGGTTAGTTGAAGTAGTGCCCGAGCGATCTGTTGCTCGTGAGCAAGTTTGTAGGGCCACTATGGCCTTGATCCGGATCAATAGGATCCCCGATCCGATTACACTATAAATAATAAAGAGTCGAAACGAGAAAAGCTGCACCGTTTTTAGCAGCACCAAAATTCTACCGAGTTCACTTTGTGAGTTGAGAGTTCTTGCTCGTTTGCCAACGGTTCGGAGTTTGCAGGAGAAGATCCCACGTGTACGGAATGCCTTGTTCTGGAGTAATGGCGCGATCGTTTGATTTGGTTTGATATTCATGGAGCTGGAGGGATGCCGGATTGTGGAGACCACCCCGCTCGATTCTCCCGCATGATGAAATACTGTATGGTTAGAGTGGGTAGAGTGTTAAGTATGCGGAGAGAATGATGGACCATTTTTAATTGTGTACTTGCTCTCAAGTTTAGTGTTTTTTTCTCCCTCCAAACATAGGCATAATGCAAATACTCCCTCCATTCCATAATGTAAGCATTTGAAGCATTCAAATGTTTGTCCACAATGTAAGTATTCCTAACGATAGGATAAAATCCGGTGGATTGGTGGGTGGGTGAGAAATTGATGAGGTAGTGTAAAAGAAGGAGTATATATAATTTTTTCCCACCTTGATTAGTCTTATCTCGGAATTCTAGGAATGCTTACTCGTCGGTGTGTGAGTACACCTCCAAATGGGGGCTCGTCAAGGCTCCTCGGGATAGGTTCGGGGAAGAACGGATTTGCTCGCGCGTTGGCGTAGATGATTGAGGTGAGTAAGAACACCGAGAGTTATCCGAGTTCGGGCCGCACCGGGTGCGTAATGCCCTACGTCCCGCTCGTGTGTGTATTTCCGGATGTCCTCTCTTTTACACCGGAGTCTCCCCTCCTTTTATAGGGTAAGGAGGAGAGCACCGTACAAGTATCCGGGGTACCCGGACGTCCGGTGGGGTCCGGTCCTTCCCGAGATATCCCGACACGATCCCGACCAAATCCGTTGCGATCTCTTCTCCTTGGTTCGCGCTCCGAATCTCTTCCATCCCATTGGGCGAGAGCCCTCCCGGCACCGTAGCCGCGCGGCTTCCCGAGACGCGGCGCACGGGGAAGCCGCGCGCACGTCCCGTCGGGCTGCCGCGTCGCCACGAGCACTCGAGTGCCGCATTAACTCCGGGTGGTTGGGGCGTCGGAGGAAACTACCGCGAAGCTTCGTTCTCCCCGACGCTCCCGCTCCTCCGGCTTCCGCGGGACTCGTGGACTTCGTGGCTTCGTGGGCTGCCCCGCCTCGTGGCCTTCGTCTTTGTTCGTGGGCCGAAAGCAGCCCACGCGCGGTTAGGGGGACCCCGATCCCCCTACACCGACACTTACATTATGGAACGGAGGTAGTACTAACTTCACGTGACACAAATGCCATTCAAAGTTGTTAGTAGCCCAGCGCTCCCCTACCATAGCCGTGCTTATGATAGTGCTACTCCGTACTCTCCTCCATCCTGTTCATAGAGTGCAAATGTACTAATATATATGCACACCCCATGGTACAATCAACGATAATTGTGATGTCGTGCCATTGTCAAGACCAAATTGAAGGAAGAAATCAACATAAATCAAACCAAAATAAATTTAAATCGACGTGTGTGGGTGCGTTTTGTATCGTTTGATTTGGTTTGATGGCTTGATGATTGCATTCTTCGTGGATTATATGTTGGCTTGTACTCCTTCCATTTCTTTATGTACATATTCCTATAATCATAATGCCAAATTAGACAAGTAAAGAAATATCATATATATCCCCTTTTTATCTTACTTCATCAATTATTCATTCACCCACCAACCCATCAGATTTTATCTTATCTTTAGGAATGCTTACATTGTTAGAGAAAAATTAGATACCTCAAAATCTCATTTTGAGACGGGGGAGAAATATATTAGTTGAACCAGGACATCAAAAGACATTGGTAGCCAAGTAAGGGCATGTGCCCCGTAAACCAAATTTAAAAGTCAAATTTGATTTAACTTTAAAATATTTTATAGTTCACTAAGCTGTATATATAGTTTTCTTAAAACAAATATGTATATAGTTATAATGGTATATAGAGTACTCCCTCCGTCCCCATATGTTTGTTTACTTCAGGCTCGGAGATTAAGAAGAGAAGGAATAAAGTAAGTGCGCAGAAAATGAGAAAGAAAGAGATAGAGATAGAGGTGTATTGGGAAGAGAGAAAGGTGTCTCGGGAAGTGAGAATGCCAAATATTTTGGAAAAATTTAATGAGGTTAGAATGCCAAATATTCTAGGACGCGGGGAGTAATAATTTTGGTTAGGTAATTTTTGTGTGCATCTCGGACATGCACACAATATACTAGCATAGTTCTATTAGTTGCGCATGGTGCTAGTGCTAGTGAATTGTCATTTCCGTTGTCCTCGGTATGAGGGTATCTACATTGATTTGTAGCTGCAATTTACCAAGTCACTACAAGAGATAAGTAAATAAAACATTTTGGGAGTATCAATTTTAACACATTGCCAATATAATCCATGTTAGAGTTTTTTTAGTCACCTAGTTTTACGTGGTCTCATAGCCATCCCACAAAACGTGTAGAAAGGCATCAAGTTCATCCGTATGCAACTTTAGACTTTACTATAGATAGTTATTGCTACCGAAGTGATCTTCCTCTCCTTGCTCCACACTGAACAAGCATCTCTAAGAGAAGTCCAAAAAATCATCTTCAAGAGAGTCCCAAAATCATCCATATATTTAGTTCCCCTAGAACCTTCTTATTTGTGGCAAAAGACATGGAGAAATTGAGGAGGGGAGGAGGGGGAGGGTCGTTCTATTTTTCAAAAGAATTAATGTCGTTGTGACCCTAAATGCTGATGTGGCCTACTCAAAAGTATATGTAATCCATTTTATTGAAAAACTACTGGAGGAGAGAAAAAAATACCCTAACAGATTTTGGATTGCTAACAAAACATTTTCGAGGAGCACATGAAGATGCTCTGAGGTCCCGTTTACAACCACACTTGGGGTGTGTTCGTTTCCAGGTATATAATTTTTAGAGGGTCAAATCAAAGAGAACTTTATTATTTTGGAGTACTAAATAAAGTCTAATCTCGAAACTAATTGCAGACTCCCTATCTAATTCACGAGACGAATCCAACGAGGGTAATTATGACGTTATTAGAAGATGTTTACTGTAGCATCACCGTAGCAAAACATAGATTAATTAGGATCATTAGATTCGTCTCGCAAATTAGAGGGGGATCGTGACATAGGTTTTATCATTAAATTAATAAAAGATCTACTAAATAGTAAGATTCTTTTTGATGTGATAGGTATAATTTTTAGAGTGTAGGAAACGAACAGGGCCTTGGCGAGATCATGATACGAAAATTCACCCGGTCCGACGACGCGGCAGTATTAATGGATGGGACTTGAGGTGATCTGACAGGGTCCGTGCTTTTTGTTGCCAGCTTCTATTCTCGGATCCGCAATCAAAAAGATTCTGAGCTCCCCGACCGCGCACCTGACCCGGCACAGTCTGCACGTGAGACCCTCGCGCGCCACGGCAAGCCTCCGCCACCGACACACTCTCGCCGACCAAACCCACTCACGTTTCCAAGGTGGCCGCGCCCGCGCGCGCAGCAGCCTTTCCCTCCACATTCCACAACACAAAGCACAGCGGTAACAGCAACGCAACAGAAGCGCGCGCAGGGCACTCGTTTCGCGCTACCTAGACCAGAGAGAAAAGATCCCGAGAGCTGGGGTCGTGATCCCGGCCACGGGGGATCAGAGCGGCAAAGCGCGTGTAGGCTGCAGCGACCGCTCAACCGACTGATCGGGCGGTCACGGCGACGTGTGTCGTACGTGCATGGCAATCATCACATACGGGTGGTTCGGCTTCGGCACGACGCAGGCAGCGGCAGGAGGACGGTGGCTGCCCGTACGTTGCCATCGCCCATCGTCGGCGGCCCGGTCTCTGTCGCCGCAGTTAACCCGGCCGGCCGGCCCCGTGCGCTTAGGCAGGTGGAAAACGCAACACCGTTCGGGTGCTGCCACCTGTTTGCGTGCGCACTGAATGTTCTCACGAGGCGGGCCGGCGGCAGGTCACGGCACGCATGCACGGATTGGCACTGCGGTACGGTGCGGCGGGCATGTGCACCCGGTTTTGTCTTACCGGCCGTCGGGCGCCGGCGAGGATGTTTGGCTGAACTGGTTCGGCGATTGGTGCGCGGCTTGTCCGGACGCTTTGGTGCCTTGCAGCACGCCGTACGTGGGAGTGCGCAACCGACGGCTCTATACCCGAGGGCCGAGGCCGGCAAAGTGGCTAGTGCGGCGAGCACTATAGTACTCCTACTAGCCAGCCGGCTGCGCCGTCGTCGGTAATGGTGGCTCGGTACTGGCCGGTACAGTTCAGTTCATGCATGCACCCGTACAGTGGACTGTGGTGTGACAAGCTAACCAGTGAGCTTGACTGCCAATAATGCGCAAACCAATCGCCGTCGGGGACATCATTTTTATCGAACAAATAATTAACGCCATCACATATTTTTATTTACGAAATGCTAGTGCTGACCAAGTACAAGGAAAGGAGAAATTCTTTGCCAACAACAAGCATGCCTGTCTGCAGTTACTCATTTCGGCCGCAGAATACTTTGTCCATCTCCTCCATGTAGTGCGCCTTTTCCGTTCCAGCAGCCTTTTTATCTTTTCGCTCAACATAACTGAAGTGTGTCGGTCGGATTATATAGATCCATTAAGAAAATACTGAGAATCAAAAATAAAAAGAAAAGAAGAAAAGGTACTGCGTTCCATCACTCCTTTGAACATTATCGACTCGCTTTGCTCGGTAGACTATTAATTTGTCGTTTAATTTATGAGCCAGTAGAGTTTCTTTCCTTGAAGAAAAGAACACTACTGGTAGTAGCATGTGAAGACGACGGCACGCAGAAGAATTGGTCGACTCGAGGACGATGTGTTGGAAAGTTATGCTCGACTCGTGGACTCTGACCAAGAGTGCCATATTCCTCTATAGCACAGTGCCTAGCTATTTTTCTTTTCCCGTCTTGCAATAGGAAATACACTTATTGTCCATCAAATATATGTGTAAAATGCAGCTTTGGACATTAGTGCCTGTTAAAGCATTGAAAAAAACGTGATGTAAACCGGGCACTTTCAATGATGACTCTAATAAGAACATCTCTACCGAACATATCAATCAGTGCTCAAATTTTCGAAAAGTGGACATATGGGGGGAACAAACATTTAAATGAGCAACCTAAAAAACTCCAGGCCGGGAACAATTCATACTTTTGCATTGCCCCTTTTTAATAAACTACATATTCGTACTACTCGCTCCTGTTTTTTTGCGCCAGAATTTTCTGAACTATAGAATAAAAGGACTCTGCTATGCTCAGCATGCTTCTATGCACCGCCTTAGCAGGTGCAAAGGCTGTCCCAAATCAACCCGCTCAGGGGACAGGTTAGATACTAGTACTATCATTTGATCATGCCCTGGAGTGAAACCACATAAGGAAACAGAATCGAACCTAAGAACAGGACAAGAGGACGCGAGTCGCGACACTGGTAGCTTAATCCCTGTAGTTTCACGTCAGGTAATCTCCTTACCTAGACAATAAGGCGTCAATGCAAGCAAAGCGAACGATGTGGACTTTGTGGAGCATCGCTGCTAGCTAATCGCACGACCCAGAAGCAGCTTGCCGTAACTACCATAGCTCGATCATTACAGCGACCCTGATGACTGGCGGGTTTAACGTAATGCGCGATCCCCTCCAACACAAGCAATCCTGATGAGGAAACGCCACGACGACACGGTGAAGTGTCAACCAAGGCAAGGTGGCAGGCACATTTCGCGCGCACGGGCGCAAACATCGACGTCTTCCTTTCTTCTCCCTCCCATCACCAGCGCCATGCAACGCACGACAGACAATGATGCAACAGCGTCGTATTAGTACGAGTAGCGGAGCAGAGAGACACGGCTACACGATGCAGGGTTCTCGGTAGCAGCGAGAAAGGGAGCTCAAAGGTCCATGGAATTGGAGACATCAGCGTGCTCGCGCGTCTCTGCTGCCACCTAACGTTTAGGCAGGATCGGACGGACGGATCGCCCAATAATTGGGTCGGGTGAGACATCGCGCGCACCGAGAGTGCGGCGTCGCAACGGATGCCTCACTCACGGGGCCGGCCATCGCGGCTATCGTTAAAGCTGTGCTGATGCCCTTTCGTTTTGCCTGCCTGACCCACCTCGGTAGGTTGTTAGATCCGGCATTGCTTCTGATGCAATTTCGAACCTTTTCTGTGATTTTGTATAGAACGATTCACACACTAGTCATGAGGTTTCTGTACTCAAGGCCAGGGACTTGCTTTCATTCTGTTGTGATATCAAGAAATCAAATCATGCCCTAAAACAAACAACACAGAAACCAGATCATGTGTTCACTCAGGGATAGTGTCCGCCTAACGATGTCTGAGACGACGGAGCTAGAAATTTTACTTATAGTGACAACATAACTACACCATCTAATTGAGTTATATTTCTTACAAAGAATATCAAGAGAAAATTCTGCATGATTCAAGTGGGCCGTCAGTGCCTAAGAGATGATGTTATACTCAATCCAGTAACAAAAGGTGTGACGGAAAAACATGAGGCAACAAACTTCAACAAAATTATTCGTTCAAAAAAAAGACATCAAAAGAATAATGTTGAAGTATTCATCTGATGAATAATCCACCGTCTTATACTGTTGCTAACTAGGCAAAACACATGAGAGCAAGAGACATAACAGGAGAAAACACAAAGTCCAACATAACTGATGAATGCAAATGCTGTGAAAGGAACTACTGGATAATTGTACCATGAGAAATATGAAATTAAATGTATAATGCATCCAGAAACATATTTGCAGTTCCTTTTGTTGTTCTTTATAGGTGTAGCAAGGCAATTAATTATTGCTGTCATGCTGATTTCTTTACCTGTTAGTAGACAGGAAGTGATGTCCGAAATGATAAAGACAGGTGCACAAAATCACATATTTTTCTGGGCAATAAATGCTGTCTGTGGAGCGTTACGCTTTGATCCTTACCATAAAATATATTTTTTAGGGCGATCCCTACCATAAATTTGATAAAGACCTATTGAGCAGGCTTCGATCATTTGCCCCTACCAATTATAAAGCATATCAGTCCTTGACTGTTCTGTTCTGATGCACTCATAAAATCAATCATTTTGCCAAGTACAAAATGTTTACATACCAATTATTGAGCAAAAAGTGGGTTAGAAAGTTTGAAAGGCTGTAATGCACTAAAGGTAACACCAAACATATAGTTATAAAGACTATACTATGCTCATAGTGTTATTTATTACTCCTCCAATCTGAAATTCTTGTCGTTTCAGACAAGAAGAATGGCCTAAAACTGAACTAGCTTGTTATGTCTGAACAAAATGAATAACAGAACAGAGGAGAACACAAACAAGGGGAAGCTGCAAAGGCAGTGTCATTACTTCCCTAATATGTACTCCCTCCGTTTTAAAATTGTTGATACTATGGACTTTTTTTCATTACGTTTGATCATTCATCTTATTCAAAATATTTTCTCAAATATGTAAAACCATAAGTGGTGTTTCAACTTCCTTTAGTGATAAAATGAATTATAATAAAATATTTGATAATTTTTAAAATATTTTGAATAAGACGAACGGTCAAACGTAATGAAAAAGTCAACGGCATCAACAATTTAAGAACGGAGGGAGTATTCTCTAAGATAAAATGTCATTTTGATATCATGCTTTCATTTGGATAAACATGCAACAGTGTTCAAAATTCAGCTCAATAGTTGAACGGTTAACAATTATTCCTATCTTTCCTCAAAAGCTTTTAAAGGTCTATAGGTATCATAATATCAGCATTATGAGAGCAATATGCTTTCAAAGAGGCTCAATCACTTATGTGGCCTTTTCTGACCACCTGTATCTAGTAAACTAATCTTGTCGGTTCAGTCAGTTGCATCAGAACCCTGACTCTGTTTTCCTAGACTAGCTCCAATCAGTATAAACCCTAACTAAAAGAATCATAAGAGAGTAGAGAGAAAAAGAAAGGAGAGAAGTTCATGCTTTAGATTTTACCTTTTTTGGCAGCAAACGCCTTTGTGGGAGATTTTTATTTTCTACTGCTTGCCGGCCCTGCTGCCTAATTGTTTAGGAAGCTGAAGCTCAACTGACAAAACGCATGCAGCTACATAGCATGGGCAGAAGCCACGAGGACCATGATTCATGTGACTATCATTACAAAGATTTGTTCAGAGTTGAGACTACAGAAACCAATATTAGCATGATCTCATCTACTGGTTGCCCACTGAACATCCTTATTCCACCAGTTCTTGTTCCATAGAAAAATGATATGCTGCTATAATCAAGAGCAGGCAGTGTTGAGTGTTCTTGTAGCCAATGCTCGAGATTCAACCATGGGGACCAGCTTCCCAGAACTCGAAGAAAAATGAACAGTTGGCATTTGATTAGGGCACTTCTGCATTGGTTTTTCTGCTAGGCTGCTTTTGCTGCATGGAAGAACCAGGCAAACAAATCAAATGCTCACGCCCAGGTTGGTCTTTATTTTCTATAACAATGCTATCCAGGCAACCATATGCGTCAATCTAAGGCTCTATATACAAGTTGAGCAAAGGGGAGTTCAAAATTCATGCCTGAAAGAACAAACCTCTCCGAGCGGCCAGGCTTGATATCAACCATGCAGTATATTACAATGATATATCGAGCCCGAGCAACCTAGGAAGAACCAGTACAACTTTTTAATCAAGAAGAAAATAAGCACCCAAATTCGTGTCAAAGAGTGAATCTGGATGGTTAGGGTGTACACCCTCACCCTAAACAAACTGGGCTAGGCGGCAGTTCCTAAAATTATGATATACTGTATCTTTTACCAATAGTCCCCACATGAGCAAACTCCTTGTACTATATGATGGATCCTATTGGTATCTTTGAGGACAATCTCTCTATTGGTACTTGATGAAATCAGCTTTGCAGCAAGATGGCAATCATTACACGTTCTGAGATTCATAGTTACCCTAATAGGCATCCCTGGACTAGTGTTTATGAGAAGGAATGCAATAGCCAGCTTTTCACTGTGAACTAAAAGATGACCCTCTTTGTCTTCTTCTTCAACATCATGGAGTGTAATATCTTTTTCTGGGTTATAACCCATTCCCCTGATCCTGCTTAATAGCTCATCCAATTTCTGATAGATCATTTCAGACTGCGGGTGAGATCTATCACCAATAAGAAATGTGTGAACCCGATCGCCAAGCTCGACATTGCTAGCACCAGGCAGTTTCTTAATACCCTTGCTCGCCATGAGATTTCTTACAGAGGTAACATCTTCCCATCTTCCAGCCCGAGCATAAATATTTGACAACAATACATAATATCCTGTCTGTTCAGGCACCAATCTGAACAAATTATCTGCTGCCGTGAGCCCAATGTCCATATTGGAGTGAATCCGACAAGCCCCTAATAACGATCCCCAGACTCTTTCATTTGGCTCGATAGGCATTTTCATGATGAAATCATATGCCTCGTTAATACATCCAGCACGGCCAAGAAGGTCTACCATGCACGTATAATGCTCTGCTTTTGGAGTGATATGGTACTTGTTTCTCATGCAGTCAAAGTAGCGCTTTCCGACATCCAAAAGGCCAGCATGGCTGCACGAAGCAAGGACAGCAACGAAGGCAATAGAGTCCGGTTCCAGACCCTGTCCTCGCATCTTCTCAAAAAGATCAATGGCCTCCCTACCATGACCATGCTTGCCATAAGCAGATATCATAGAAGTCCATGATATCACATCTCGTTTACTCATAGAATCAAAGATCTCCCTGGACTCCTTCAAACATCCACAACCAGCATACATGTCCATGAGTGCATTCTCAAGCAACAGGTTGGGGCGCAGATATTTCCTCTTAATAAGCTCATGGATCCGTTTTCCCAGTGAAAATGCTGAGAGCTCCCCACATGGAGGAAGAACTGTTGCCAGAGTCACTGCATCGGGCTCAACCCCTGCCTTTTCCACCTTCATGAACAACTCAACAGCCTTGACGTGATACCCATTGTTGGCATATATGGCGAGCATAGCATTCCACGAAATAAGCTCCTTAAACTGCATTGCATCAAATACTCTCCTCACGAAGGCAATGTCCTCTGCCTTGGCATTGCCCATTGCAGGCAAGATGCTTGCCATGGTCCCAGCATCAGGGCTTGGACACTGCAGCGCCACGAATTTCCTGAAAAGCTCGATAGCCCGATCGTACAAACCAGCCCTCGCGTACCCAGAGATCATGGCGTTCCAGGAGACGACATCCCTGTGGTGCATTTCGTCGAACACCTGGTACGCGTCGTCCGGGAGGCCGCAACGCGCATACATGCTGATTGCTGAGTGCGCCACGTAGCGATTCGCGTCGAGGCGGAGCTTGGCGACGGCGGAGTGGATCTGGAGGCCAAGGAGAAGGTCTTTCGATGCCGCGCACGACTTCAGCGCGAGCGGGTAGGTGTAATGGTCGGGGAAGCAAGCGGGGCCCCGCGGACGCATGGAGGCGAAGAGGTGGAGCGCGTCGCGGTGGAGGGATGCGGCAGTGAGCGCGCGGAGGAGAACGTTGAAGGAGACCGTGCAGCGGTCGGCGGAGGAGTCGAGCACGGCGCGCGCGGCATGGAGCGCGGCGCAGGCGGCGTAGGCCTGGATGAGCTTGACCCGAGCGGGTGCGGCGGAAGGGTCAGAAGGATGGAGCAGTTGGAGGAGGCGCGCGTGCGCGGCGCGGAGGAATGGCAGGTGGGCGGGGAGCGGCAGGTGGCCACGAGGCGGAGGACAGCGTCGCCGGTCGCTGGCAGGTGCGGGAGATGGCCCTGCAGCGTGCTCATCGGATCGTCTCCGGCGCGGGATCCCAGCGCGGGCGGCAACTTTCGATCTGAGCTCGGTACGGTGACAACTGACAAGGTCGAATGGCCCGGCCCGCGTCGCACCTGGAAATGCAGGATTGCAGGCGGCCCGTACTGCCAACCATATGAGCTTGGAAATGCACATTAGCAATGAGCTGATTCTTACAAAAAAAAAAATAGCGATTAGCTAAAGAAAGAAGGATGAATTCTTAAAACTAATTGCAATTGCTTATATTTTATTAAAAATAGTGAATTTTATGCCATTTATAAGAAACTGTAATCAATTTATATTTCGGTTGCAAATATCCATAAGCCAGATATCATTTACAGTTGCAGCACACCAAAGCTGTTGCTTTCACTTTCACATGTAAAAATACTTCTATTTTCTGTAAGTAGCACTGAAAGTTGTATTTCTTCACAACACACTGTCAAAATACTTTTAGCAAGACCTGACATTATAGAAGTTTCAGTTCAGGAACCCTTTAGCTGCGTGTGCTAACTCAGCATCTTTCATATATGAACAAACTTTTAATTTTACAAGTATGTAGGGCAAAGATCACGCTTTGATACTGCACTCTCAAACCACTGTACAACAAAGTCAAACCAGACACACACATAAAAGGAGCAAATGCTCAAGACAACAGTCAGACCCACAAGTAGGTTCCTAGCTAACAAGACAAACAACAACAAGCAGCAGCAGCAGCAAGAAGAGTATTACACTACGAGATACACAAATCGGCTCACTTCTTCGTCTTTTGCCTGGCTATTGACTCTTTAGCTACAGCGTGCGCTGCTTGGCTGGCAATAGATGATTTCTTCAGATTGCCCTTGGGGTCCAGCGCCTTCCTGATCTTGAATACAGCCCATGCCGCTCCGAGAGCATTTCCTGTGGCGTGGAGGTAATTGTGTGTAGCCTCCCCAGCTTGCTCACCGTATCTGCAGAAGTCGAAACAATCCGACATTTACATTAGCAACACTATTATTGGATTAGAAAATAGAAAGCATGCTCTTGGGCAACCTACTGCCAGGTAAGTACTGGACACTAGTCTTTGCATAACTACGTTCTGAAGTGAGATTAGAATAACAGGACGAACATTTTATTTCTGCCTACTATCGAGATGGTTCATTTGATTTTGACCTTTCAGAAAACAATTTGACTTTAATTGTGGTTTCCTTCTGCTTACAATGACAAAGCTGGTAGAAGATGGCTCTAATTGCTGCTGATCTATAGATGATATTTATGGTTTGTTTTGAGCTTGAGAATAATTGACTATTTTTGTCGTTTTCAGATACAATACATACTACACATCTTGCTGCTACAATATCAAAGTTTGATAGATGGCACAGACAATTTTCTAATGAAAGAAAGGTTACAGTTAGACAGTTTCAAATAGTTGCTGCTTGTTAACTCAAAACTACTGTCACATGTGTCCTGTCTCCTGCATAGTTGATGATTGAGTGAGGTATCAAGACATTGTGCATTACCTGTGTGTTACTACGGAAGTTGTCACAACTGATGATGTTTGCATCACATTCTTGCCCGACACCTCCACGGCATCCCATATTTTCCCTGGTTCATATAAAAAATGTTAGATCAACCAACAGAAAGAAACTGAACAATTTGGAATAAGATCTACATTTGATGCAAAAATATAAATTAAAGAAGGCATACCGAATCCATCAAGTGATGCAAGAATGACTTCACCAGGCATCAATTTAAAGAACTTCTGTGCCGGCTTGGAGCTAATCACAGTGTTTGTAACAAAGCCAGTGACCTTCAGAACACCATTGAGAATCGAATTTGCCACCTTGTTGGACATCTTTGTAACCCTCCTAGCCCTGAAGAAAAGCAACCAAAAAATTATAAGCACAAATAAGGGGTACCCACCAATTGGATTACAGTAACTAATTCAATTTAAACACCTTCCAATAAGAAGGAAGATGAGGATAATATTTCTAAACTTGTGTTTTAGAATCATGAGCAGTACTTCTCTAAGTAAATTGCCTAGTTAAATAAATAGATCTCCTATTTGTAATAGTCGTATTTGCTACCTCAAGATACAAGATATGCTAGATATTCTTCAGCATGATTTGTGTCTCACTCAAGGCTCGTTGCTAACTACTCCTAAAATCATCATAGTGAGCAAAATCAGGTGATAATATCATTGGTCGCTATCAAAAGATACCCAGTGAAAGTGGCGTATGATGCAATTATTGGTGTTGGTGCTGAAAGCCTGAAACTAAACACAAAATTGCTACATTCATTGCCGATTTTCACTGATCAACATTAAAGATTGGATGGCGCCCTTCAAATGCAGTAATTGATGCAGTTATATGTGAATGAACATCTGCCTCTGCATTTTTAGCGGAAATGAAGTTTCTATGTCTGCCCCAAGCAAGAAACATCTTGATGCTTCCGACAACATATGAATTGCATTAGGGAGTACCAATCTATACTACCGACAAAGAAGCATTTACTATTATGTATTATGGACAGGACATGCCACAAATGTATAGTAGGCTCAAATCCAGACAGAGCATGCCACAATTGTATAGCAGGCTCAAATCCTATATTGGATCACACAATTAGTGCCTAAAATACTGCAACGCAACAAAAACAGTTGCATTCTAAACAAAGTAAACGGTCTAGTTCAATAAAGAGGTTCCCAATTTGTAAGTCGTCATAACTAGGTACATCAACAAGATTAGCATCAAGTAACAAGGCTTCTATTGATATCTTACCTCTTCATCCTCCTGAGAGTGCTTGGATTCACCTCTGCCGGCTTCGCACTTGGCCCCACCCTCTTCTTCACCACCTCCTCCCCACGCCGCAGGCCCTCCGCCGTGATGTCCCCGCACCAAATGATACCCCGGACCATCTGCCCCGAGCCACGCGCGATCAGCCTCGCCACCGACGAGCTGTAGTCGTCCACGTTCGGCGCAATCGTTGTCCAGAACGCTGCCGACTGCTCCTCCACCACCTCCTTCTTATCCCCAACAGCTTCTGCCGGCGTGATCTCGGTCACCGCCCTCGCGTCCATGACCCCGGACTTCTCCTTGGCCGCCGGCTCCACCTGCTTGACTGAGAATGTGGTGTACTCCTCCAGGACCCTGTCCAATTCAGCCAGGACCTTCTCCTGCCCCTTCCCGGCGACCGTGAGCCCGTAGCTCAGCGCCGCCTCCGCCTCGTTCTCCCCCGCTCCATCCTCGTCGTGGTCCGAATGCGGGACATGAAGCGAGAAGAAGTAGTGCGCGGGGTCGAGCTTGACAGCCGCGACGTCGCGGGTGAGCGGCCACTGGACGGGCTCCTGCTCCGCGCCATCCCCGGCCCTGCTGCTGCTGAAGAGGCGGAAGAGACCGCGGCGCTGGTGGGGCTTCTCGGGGACGAGGCGCGCGAGGACGGCCACGGAGTGGTCCCCTGCCGGAGGCGCACGACGGAGAGCGTGCCCGCGCCGAGGTCGAGGCTGCGGTCGGGGTCGACGAGGTGGAGCTGCGCGCCGGGGACGTCGACGAGGGACTCCTCGATGGTGGGCGGCGGCGGCGCGGCGTCCTCCTCCTTCGTCTCCGGGAAGAGGTTCTCGGCGAGCTCGTCGGGATTGACGGTGGGGTACAGCGAGGACGACGGCGCAGAGGTGCCCGGGGCGGCGGCGAAGGCGGTGTTGTGGTCCGGGTGGGACTGCTCCACCTGGGGGTACAAGCTCTGCTGGGATGCCATGGCGAGCTCGCTTGATGTGCTGGTCGGTCGCGTCTTGCTGTGCTGTTCTTCTCCGATCGAATCGTTCGAGAGATGTATGGAAGTGTGGAGGAGGAAATGGCAGGGCCCTATTTTAATACGGAGGAGGGAAGTGGTGAAGGCGACGGCGGATTCGATGTGGCGGGCAGGGACGCGGCAGAGGTTCCTCTGTTCGTCAGCTGTTGCCGCGAACCTGCGGCGGTTGCTTACGCGGCGCCCAGGTTAGCGCGCGCTCGCCGCGGCACACGGTTGGCCACGCAGCTGGCGGTGGCATTGGATCCGGTGAAACGAGATGGAGAGAGAGGAAGACTTTGGAAGAAAGGAACTGGGAGCAAAGCGGGGGCGACGCGTAGACGTCGCGGTGAGGGCCCGGGGGACAACTCACCGGCCACGGGTGGCGCCGCCGAGAAGAAGAGGAACCATCCGAAGCCGTGGACGAGGCAAAGACGATCGTGCCAAACCTGCTTCCGCACAACGGATACCAGATAATGACCAGGTGCCATCTTGCTGGATCAAAACAGAGCATACTTGCTCGCCCGCGCGCGCTGGCAGCGAATGGTTCTCGACATGTTCGTTTTGGCCGTTCAGGGTCGGGGCGTCGGCGTCGCGGGCCCGTCAGGAGGACGGCTGGTCGGCCGGGCCAACAACGCGTCTGGCTTCCACAAATGACAGTGCAGGTGATTGCGAATGTCACGTGGGAACACGAAGTCATCCCACATCTTGCACATAGCTGGATTTGCCGCCTGGTTAAGTAACGCCCTGTTTGTTTACCGGAGCTTTTGAAAAAGTTAGCTGGTGAAATTTTAATGTTTGTTTTTTACTTTTCGTATAAAGAAGTTAAAAAAACTTTTTCAAGTTAAAAAATATTTTTTGTGGCTTTTTAAGCTTTTATTTCATTTATTCAGAAGGCAGCTTTAAAAATATTTCTTGTGAGTCCAAAAGGCAGGTGAGAAGAAGTTTGTTGTTTGTTTCAACTTTTTAGCTAACAACTTTTCAACTGGAAAAATCAGCTAAAAAGCTCAAACAAACACGACCTAAACAGGTTCGTCAATCACAAAAAAAATCATTCTCATTCAATCAATATCATGTAAACATTTTGTGTGAAGTTTATGCCAAATAAAATGGATATTATGAAGTCTGTTTGAGTTGAAACCACGAGGTCCACCTCGCGAGGGCAAGCAACACATGAAAACAAGATTACTGGACAAACTTGAAACGTTGTCAATTGTCCATCTTCAAAATACCATTTAAAGTCTAGAGATATTACTATGTTTAGAATTAGTTCAATCTTTTTTTATTAGCAAAGGCAACAAGCTCAACAATGAAGCTAGGTAGTTCATTTTTTAAAAAACAAAGGCAACAAGCTCGGAGGTGAAGCTATAACTGGGTTGACTAAGGTGCTTTATATCGAGAACGTTCTGTTTTTAAGTGACAAACAAAAAATTTAGGAGGCGCTAGTGTTGATTATGAGCCAAGAAAAGAGACAACAGAGCAATCACAGATGAGTCAAATATTGCAGAGGGAATGTATAAAGTGTTGTTCACTAAATTGGGCACGTGATGTAACCTAAATTAAGGAAATCGTGTACGTGATCTTTTTCTCCTTAATACAAAGACACACACTTCTCCTCGTGTTTAGGAAAAAAAATAGGCACATGTAGTGTGAGTCCATCAAGTTTAATTGGACCCCATAGCTAGCCTAAGTGACATGGATGTTGAATTAAATCATTGTCTATACTATTGGTATTACTAATGCCTTCAAAATATGAGAACGATTTTTGTGAGCATAGTGACATGTGTCCACCTAGATTTTTAATTAATTATGGTTAAATTTAAATATTGAATCTCTGTTTATATTATTCAACGTGTCAGACTAGTTGTAGATATGTTGTCAAATCATAATTTGAAGTACGGAAATATCAAATTATGACAAATTCATCAAATTTAACAGAATTTCATGAATTTGTCGAAATTTGATATTTTTGAACTTCAATATATGATTTTATAACATATCTACAATTAGTCCGACATGTTTAATAATATAAACAAATATTAATATTTAAATTTAACCATAAATAATAAAAAAATTAGGGTGTATACATGTCACTATGTTCTCCGAAGTATTTCCCAAAATATAAGCTGTTGCATAATACCAACGAATCGGATAATAAAATTGACCATACTTTGTCACAACTTTTCGCATTGAGATAACTACAAGAACCATCTTCTGCTCCGGTCCGGTCTATATCAACACAAAGCATTAGAGTTCATATGGTAGGCCCCTCTCCCGACTACAACGAGGTAACAAGGCTACTGTAATTGGTACAAAGATATTTTGATAATTCCTTGAGAAGATGTATGCTAATTTTTAGTCGCTTTAAAGTTTGGGTTCCTTTCAATCTAGATCTAACGGTTTACAAAATAACAAAAAATTATATAGCTAACACATTGATAGTTTTTTCTACAATTAATACATCACATAACATATAACTTTACAAAAAATATAAATAAATAATCTCATCATCAATTTAAACTTAGTTAATTGTCGCTTGAAATGTACTCATCCGCTCCATTAAAAGTGTCGTTTTAGACTTTTCAACATTGTCGTTTGATTGTTTGTCTTATTCAAAATATTTATGTAAATACTATTAATTTTTTTCTAACTTAATTTATCATTAGTGATATTTTAATAATAATATTTATGTTTCAATATGACGTAAAAGCTGAAAAATAGAAAATGATACTAGCATAAAAGTTCAAAGAGAATACTCTGCTGAGCAGGCCGGATCTCACGTGTCACCACTGTACAATGTACATTATCAGCTCCGAAGAAACATGAGAAATCTATCCGAAGTATCTACTCAGTACTCACACGGGATCCGACGGTCACAGAGGATCCGGAACCCTCTCAGCTTCCTCTTCACGGCCTCCTGGGCCCCTGCAGCCGCCTTTCACTGCAGTTTCCCTCCCCGCCCAGACGCTGCCCAAACCCCAACCCGCGCGGCGGAGCAAACCGAACCCCTCACCATCTCCGGTCTGGTTCCCAAGCTGTGGCGCTTCCCCTTGCGGTAGGTACAGCCGCCAGCCCCGCCGCCGATTCCAATGGGGAAGCGCCCGCCGGTCGTCGTCGTATCCTCGTCCTCGGAGGAAGACGAGGGCGGGGGCACCGCGCGGCCAGCTGCGGCCCTTCGGCGCGGAGGCGGAGGACACCTGCGACGGCGCCGTCTCCCGCTCTGGAACCTAGCGGCTCGAGGAAAAAGCCGCGCCGCGAGGGCAGCTTGGGGAGAGGGCGCCGCCGCGCCTCGGAACCTGCACCATCCTGCTCCTTGAAGGTGATAAACTCGAATTAAAATTCTGTTGGCTATAGCGAATGCTGTTTGTTCCGCATTGTTAGTTCCGCAATTCATTTGCCGCCAGTCCGGCAAATCATTATCAATTTTGACTTCTGTATCTGGTTATGGCACTTAAAACGGTACTCGTGAGCACTGACCAAGCTTTTGAGTGCTGGTTTCAATTGGTGTGTACTTGATTGACCAATCTAGGCTAGTAGGTTATCACAACATGTCCTGTAGGACGTGAAATTTGTATGGCACGCCATTTAGCATTTGACGTTGGCACCAGTTCAGGCGCGGCAGCTTTGATTTTGCCTACCCAGAATCGGTACTTCCTAATCTCAATTGTAGTTCGTAATAGAACGGTATTTCTGTTTCAGTGTATAATAGTAATATTGTATCTGGACCAACATTTAACAAGTAATAAACATTTTTGTGTGCCGACTGAATGCGTTTTTCCCCTTATTATGAGAATCTGGTCTCATGTAGGACCAGTGATATAATTCACAAGCTGACTCCAGAAATCCAGCTTGGCTGCCACTGAAAGCGAATTGCCACTGCCACCTTACTGCAAGTAGCGATGGAGCTATTGGACAAGATTGCATTTACTGTCTTTCCTTGTTCTTATTGTTATTTGTTCCTCACTGATCATCTAGTTCTCTCTAATGTGTAACTCGGTACTGATGCTTTCTTTCCCTGTTTGCAAAGGCTGAATTTGATATGCTCTCTGAAGATTTTTCAGAATGTCTTAATGATCTGGGCATGTCAGGTATATTTACTTCACTTATTTTCCTGTATGGCTGTACTTTTATTTTTTGGAGACTTTATTTTGGGTTTCATATATCAAGATGAAGTAACAACATATAGGTTCCTTTTGAAGAATTTCCAAAATATGCGTATTACAAATATGCAAAGAACATTACAAGACCGCTATTTGAGTGGTGGTTTTTGCTGTTCAATATATTAATTTATTTATCATTTCTGATATTAGTTTTCTTCTTCCCTATTTCTACTGGTCTGGAGCTCTGCATTTTGGATTGTTCTCTGTTGGCCGGGTCCGTGCCACTGTGCTGCATTGCATTGTTAAATTCAAAATATTGGAAAAATTGAGCGCAATAATTTTTTAGGTATTGAACACTCAAGATATGTCCAATGCCCCAGCTGATCTTCACACAGATACTGCCTCAGTTGATCCTTGCATAGAATTAAATACTATGGATGCCTCAATTGATTTTTTAAAGAGTTAGTATGAACACTATGGTCATTATTCTAGTACCACAACACTCTGCCTCAGTTTTTTACTAGTACATCTTAGTGATGGCATGTCTCAACCATGACGTTTGTCTGTTTTTTTTTTTGCCAAATTAAGGGTATGGTTGTAACAGCTTTTATCAGCATCAGGTATTTACGAAAACATCTTTAACAGTCAATTTTTATGCTAAGCCTTTCATCCTTGCAAGAGAATCTTCTCATGAAATTACAATTTGCTAATTTGATTAATATGAATATGAGACAGAAAAAAGATTTAGATAGTAAACATGTTTCTCTTAACTGTATTGAAATATTCATTCAGTGGAGCTTTCTTCTGTTGATAACAACTCTAGAGATAACTATGTATTTTAGTGAATTCCCTCAATTGTATACCTCCATCTGTTGCTTTTGGCTGAACCTGTAGTTCCCTGACTTAATGTGAAAACCCTTTTGCGTGGACAATACTCTTCTTCTTTTAGGATTTGTATCAATCCCGGTATACCTGCCTATCTCTAGGGTAGGCTTCTTGACCTCCAAGTCTTGCATATTTTTCTTTTTTTCTTTATTTGAAATGAAAACCCAAAACAAAGGTGTAATAACATCAGTAAGTTGCCTTTGGTAAATGATGACTGTTTCAATTTCCTTTCTGATTAGTCTACTTCTAGGCAGGGTCTCTAGCAAAAACAAAGGAGCTTTGGGTCGACAAGTACAAGCCCCACTCATCCGCAGAACTTGCTGTTCATAAAAAGAAGGTTAGTTCTTTCATCTTTGTGTTATGCCATAGTCCTTTATATTCTTGATTTCTTGAATTAACTCATGATTTGGTGGTTACTCCTCGACTGTGTGTCCTGAAATATTTTTCTTGAAAAGGACTCTCAGTATATCAGGGTGTATATGTATTTGTTGGGAAAATCGATGTCCCTATGCTCGACACCGACTTCATAGAAATGGTACCAAACTGGTGTGATACCACTTCTTCCGTGGACCCAAACCCAACACTTCTTACTATATCGAGGAGACCGTCACCTTACTCTACTAACTTGGGAGACCAACTCTCTACAAAAATAGCTCAACCTTTATTCACAACACAAACTTGATACAAGACACACTTCTTTTGTGGGTGGCTACCTGTGACTCACCATGACACATACACAATAGCACACCATGGCAACCTTGCCATGCTACCTAGGACACAATGACACTTCAAGTCATGGCAACCTTTGCCATGCCTTCACATGTGGTGGCTTCTATGGCTTCATGGCATGGTACCTTGAAGGGTAGATGGCACCCCTATTTATACTTACACACGATGACTAGGATGTTGTCATGTGGCAACATTCCACACTCTTCTAACTAAAATATCTAACTCTAGAATATTCTCATCCTTATCCTAATATCTAGATATTTCTTACCACACATAAATATCTAGATTCTACACTCTTCTCTACTTTGCCATGAATAAATAATTCTAGAATCTTCCATGGCAAATATCTTTTCTCTTGTGCTTTCCCAAATGTTCTAGAATATTCCAAGTATGCATTGCCATAACTCAACACTCCCTCTCAATGCATACTTGCTTTCCCACTGGTTGCCATCTCTCGATTCTCCACTTTGCCAATGTCTCCCAAATCGCCTTCGGTTTCTCCATATCTCTCCTCAATTGTCTTCTTCAACACCAACGTAGCCTTGCCTCTTTCCACGCACGCTTTTGCAAGGCTTCGCATTCTCCTTCGCTCCGCACTGGAGGATCCGTTTCGATGCCTATCACAACTTCTCTTGCACTCCGAAATCTGTCATCTCGACCGACGCCCGGCGTCAACTACGCTTGGTCCCGGACCGGCGTTCTCCACGATCCCGGATCGTGCTCTTCGGCAGATTTCTCCTCTAGTGCCACTCGGTGCCACACCGAGCAATGTAAGCACCCCGTGCTTATCGATCGCACCGACCAAGGTAAGTGCCCTGCACTTACAACGGACTCCTCCCTCTACGAGCGAGTCTCAAACCGCCCTCGCATTACACTTGGTCCCGGACCGGTGTTCTTCACTTCACGATCCCAGGATCGTGATCTTCGACTATAGTCTCCAACATAAGTGCCCCGCACTTGTAGGAGACTCGTCCCTCTTTTGGCAGTCCCGGACCGCCCCTGCTCCGATACCAATTGTTGGGAAAATCGATGTCCCTATGCTGACACCGACTTCATAGAAATGGTACCAAACCGGTGTGATACCACTTCTTCCGTGGACCCAAACCCAACACTTCTTACTATATCGAGGAGACCGTCACCTTACTCTACTAACTTGGGAGACCAACTCTCTACAAAAATAGCTCAACCTTTATTCACAACACAAACTTGATACAAGACACACTTCTTTTGTGGGTGGCTACCTGTGACTCACCATGACACATACACAATAGCACACCATGGCAACCTTGCCATGCTACCTAGGACACAATGACACTTCAAGTCATGGCAACCTTTGCCATGCCTTCACATGTGGTGGCTTCTATGGCTTCATGGCATGGTACCTTGAAGGGTAGATGGCACCCCTATTTATACTTACACACGATGACTAGGATGTTGTCATGTGGCAACATTCCACACTCTTCTAACTAAAATATCTAACTCTAGAATATTCTCATCCTTATCCTAATATCTAGATATTTCTTACCACACATAAATATCTAGATTCTACACTCTTCTCTACTTTGCCATGAATAAATAATTCTAGAATCTTCCATGGCAAATATCTTTTCTCTTGTGCTTTCCCAAATGTTCTAGAATATTCCAAGTATGCATTGCCATAACTCAACAGTATTATTTCAGCTTCCTCAATTTTTGGGCATGAGTTAGAATGCACCTCACACAAGATCTTCACACAATCTATTATTGTAGGTTGAGGATGTAAAAAAATGGTTGGAAGATAAGCTGAAGACTCCAAAGGTGACTGTTCTTTAATTTCAAACTAATTCAATACATGTGTTGTTGTAACTCGATAGTGAGTTATACTTCGTGGCATAGGTTTGGATGATGGTATAATATACAGATTGGCCATCGTGTGTTTAATCTTAACCATACTAAAACAGTAGAATTGTTTATGGTTGTCACTTGTTGGCATTTTTCATTATGACAAACACGCAGAGCTGTACTATTTCCTGTTCTTTTTCCTTTTGGTTATGTTCAACATACACTGTATGGGGAGATGATTCCTGTGACGAACTCTTCATTATGGCAAAGGGATGTGATGTTGTTGTGCATTCGGTTCTAAATGTTAAAATTTGACCTGCATTGTCGCCTATAATAATTTTGCTGTCAGTATTACATCATGCTTGTGGATCTCATGGAAGCACATGGGGTAATGAAAAACCTTTTAATTAATCTTTGGATGCTTGAATTGTTAGGAATCAAATAAAGCTCATGATCTCTCCCGGATTGACAAAGTATTTTTTCCCTTTACTAATAGTTGAATATTCAGAATAGAGAAATACTAATCATGCAAAGACAATTTTGCAGCAAACAGTTGGAGGATGGACCCTTGTCCTAACTGGGCAGACTGGTGTTGGAAAATCAGTATGTCCTTTCCTTACAATTTCATCTCGAATGTTTTTGTACTCTAATGATGAAATTGAGTTTGGGCTATAAATATGTGAATAGAACAATTGTGTGGCAGTATTTGTTGATAACTTATTATCCGTCTTGTATCTGTTGATAATTACTCCCTCCATTCTTGAAATGATGTCGTTTAGGACATCCAATTTGCACTGGCTGTAGGCCAGTTTTGGCTGTCCTAACGTCAACATTTTGAGAATGGAGGAGTAATCAAGTTGAGACGTTTTTTGGTAATAACATTGTTCTTTTCTAATAGTATGTGCCCACTAATACCTCAGAAATGACTCCTTTTAACTGTCTTCTCCTAAAGCAATTCTATGTGGTAGTTCTTGTTCCTTCTGAATATTTAGGCGGGGCTATAGGAAGAATAAAAGAAATGTCATACTATTCTGTATTTAGGGAAAACTTAGTTGTTCTGTTGCTCTGGAGTGGTCTTTAGCTAGTAAATTTTACATTTACCACAGGCAACTGTGAAAGCGATTGCTAGCGACATTGGGGTGGACACATGTGAGTGGACAACTCCAGTACCAACTCTATGGGCTGAGCATGTGCATGCTAATTCAGGTAATGGTTCTGTGTTATTTTAATATTCTTTCTTTCTCTGTTTGCAATTTAAAATACTGATGATCTCCTCATCCACTCACTTCTTCTATACGCATGGATCAGTGTAGTACATTCCTTTCAACTTGCAAGTTTTTTTATGTGTAATTTTTCTTTGATGTTTATTTGAAGGATTACGCTATATATCAAAGCTGGAAGAATTCGAAAACTTTGTTGAAAAGATAAGGAAATATTCACTGCTTTGTCCAACTAGCACCACTTCCCAAAGAAAACTTGCTATCATTCTGATTGATGACATCCCTGTAACAAGCGGAAGTGTTGCTTTTGCAAGGCTATGCAAATGCTTAACTGGTCTGACTCGAAGTACTCAAGTACCAACTGTCATTTCACTAACTCACTATCACAACAGTGAGAATAACAATACTGCAAGGTGGAACTCTGATGACCTTGAGTCGTTACTTCAAGATGCTGGTGCGCATAAGGTACCTTACGTGATGTAACTTCAGATGTTGAACAGATTTGATGATTATAGTTATGTATAACTTTGAGACTTTTGGTTCTTGTGTTCTTTTAATGCTCCACCAATTTTTATGCAGATTTCTTTCAATCCAATAACCACTAATTCTATCAAGAAAATTCTTGTTAGAATATGCAAAGAAGAAAGCTGTGATGCATCTGAAGAAGTAGTGCATCAAATAGCAGCATCTAGTGGAGGTGATATCAGACATGCAATAATGTCTCTTCAATACTATTGTCTGGAACCTAGAAGGCAAAGTTCTTTGTTGGCAACAAGTGCTACTCGTGCTGGTTCAAAGAGCCGTGATTCTCCTGTTCCAGGGCAGAGGAACGATATTCTTAGCAGAGAACCACCCTCTCCATTTGGAAGAGACAGAGACACTTACTCTATTTCATGCATTGGGGAAATTTTTGCACAATAAGAGGGAGACATATGGTGATGTTAATATAGGTATGTAAGAACTAAGAATCATCTATCTACAATTTACTTCATAGAGTTTTTTTTATTTATTTCCGTAGCAAATCTATGTCGTGACTTTGTGTTGTGGTTACTTTATATTGGCTTATGGTGCTTGATTTCACCTAACCAGCCTGAGTTCAATTCCTACCGTTCTACATATTCCTGCTGGGGTGGAGGTCTGTTATCCTGGTTGTATTTTTCTCTTCTTCTAATGTTGTGGTAACACAACGTACATTTAGGGTAATGTTGCTCATGATTTGCACTTTTCTTAGTTTAGTTTGTGCATCAAGTTTCATTTGAATCTTCATTCTTTTGTCCCCTGGTTTTGGTTACCTCAATCTAATTTTAACATTAGATTCCTCATCAGCGCCTGCATGGAATGTAGGAATGTTACAGGAGGTAGTTCTATTCCCACAAAACTTGGACAGAAACCCCCACACTTCAAATTCTGCATTTTTGCTCTCTATCCCTCCCTTCGATTTATATTGGGTTTCTCTAACTATGATGTTCACAATTTTATTAATTTAACTAATCACTTATCCTGTACCAGAGCACTTTTGCACTATCATGGACTTGGTGCTTGTATTTTTACTCTAATCCATTGTTCGATAATTAGGAGATATACATAGCCCTACAATGATATTATAAACGTATGTGTCAACATAGTGCTACAATTATATTATGTGTCTTTTTATTCGGAATGACTACTAATTCATTTTTTAGTTTTGTTTGCGAAACCAATTCATTATTAGATTAACATTTGTGATATTGAATTGTGGAGGCATCCTTAAGACGATTATTCATCACTTATGTTTAATTGAGATTTATCTTTTGGTTTCTTAAACTTGTGATATTTCATTGTAGATCAGGATCCATTTCCTCTCAAAGAAAATCTCAGAAGAAATATGCTGAAAATGGATATTCCAGAAAAGATTCTTTCCCAAGCACATGGAAAAGTGCGGACAGTTGCTGATTTTCTGTATGAAAATGGTAAAGAAACACCACATATATTGTGTTAGGTTTACCACTCAATTCTAGTTCTTCTCACATGCTTACGAGGTTACTTATGTGGATTGCACTGTATCGCATCTTCGCTTATGCTGTCAGTTGATCCTATATTGATTTCTGAAGCAGTTACCTCTTGAACTTGAGAAATTGTTCTTGAGGTGGACCGAACCATCTGTATAACTACTGCTTTTGACAAGTATCTATATTATTCATGCATTATGACCACAGTTTACATTCTACCAATATCCCATTAGCCATATGGTCAGTAGTATTATCATACAGTCTATAAATATTATTTCAGTGTTGTTATGATTGTGGGCATGAAATTAGTGTTTTACACTATTCAGCATGTCTAACTCCGTGGTTCAAAGTTAGCTAACTATCTACGCTTGATGATTTGCAGTTATTGATTTCATTGACAATGAAGCTGTTGATGATGCATGGACTGTGGTGTCATATTTGAGTGATGCAGATTGTCTTCTTGCTGGCAGTCCAATCACATCATATAACTCAGAAAACATGGCACAACTCATTGCTGCCTCTGTTGCAGCTAGAGGAGTTCTTTTTGGAAATGCTCATGTTGCACCCTCAAGGTATTTGACTGTCAACAAAATTTATATGACAATTGGGGGTGTATGTCCTCATACAATGATTTGGCTCTAAGCAGGTGGCATACAATCCGGAGCCCGAAGTTCTGGCAAATTGAGCAGTCACTTCGATCTACTAAGGTAAATTTGAGAATCAACACCAGTTTTTCTTCATGATCAGTATGCTAATTCTCACCAGTTTTTCTTCATATATCATACTCGATTTTCATCGCTGTTAAGAGTAATTTTCTTCTGAAATAAACTGGAATAGCCAAATAAGCATCATGGGCATAGCAATTTTCTCTAGGATTAAGATGTGCTTGTTTTCATTGTCTCTAGTCTTTACTAGCTGGTATATAACGATCTACATCTTTTAATTTGTTGGGGGAATGCAGGACCAGATTCTAAAAGAAAGATTTGAATGCTCAAGCACGAGTGGCTGTTGCAACTTCTCTGACATAGTCACTGAATTTAGACCATTCGAGCGATGGATTGGCCCTCGTACTGATGGGCTTAGCAGCTGCTCCTTGTCCCATGGCGTAGGTGGCCATTACCGGATGGATAGACTTGATGCAGGTGGAGCTAACTCTGAAGACGACGACGATGTAATAGAAGATTGTTAGAAGTAAAATGATGCACCCTTTTACAGTAGATGTTTGGTAGCTATCGTTGCCGACTCAAGAAGTACCTTGCTGTTTGAAGGTGCCAAAGAGGCGTGGAAATTTCTCCAGACTATTTTTTGGTGCCAAAAGTCTGAGGTCGAGAAGGCAGCATTAGCTGTAAGCTTACATCTTCAACCATGTTAAGTGTTCAACCGATCAAGACCTTTTTGTTGGTTGACCAGATTTGCTGCTGGAGCCGAAAGCAACACATCCTTGTTGTCAGGGCCGATGACGACTGTTCATGTTATCTTGCTGATTTATCATGTATTTATGCTCATATGATGAATAATTTAGAATGTAAAGCATCCAGATAAATTTTCAATTTGAAGCAGTGATTATCTTGCGAAGGCTTTTTTCCTACCCTTTTTCTCGCTTGCACTGTATACCCATGTGTTCAAATTCAAACCAATTGAGTACTGTCAGTGCACTCGTAGTTGCTTTCACGTGGTGCGTGTTTGGCCGTTTAGCAATTCAAGTTACTTTTTATGCTCAGTTTTTCCCTTATAATATCAAAGAAAAAAAACTTTTGAGCGATCTAACGAGAACAAAGTCTCAGTGATCCTAATTTGAGGGAGTCATGTGCCGTCCATTAGAAACATTATATCTTCCTTCATTAAATATAAAGGGTATTACATTGGCACAAACTCCATGGGGTGGAGTAACCAGCCAGACATGCTGGCCAGGAGATTCATACACTCAACTTTTAGCTAATCTATGAGCAACCCCATTGGCCTGTGGAGTAACCAATGCAAAGCCTGCCTTACGTGCATTTTTGTCCCTAACAATATGACCAATGCCATCCGGATATGGGCCATCCTAGTGCCGATGGATATGGCTCGGATCGTAAATCGGGCTTGCTAGTTGCTACCCTCTCCACGTGCCCGGCTGGCCCGCGCGCTAGCCGTTCTCCGGCTTGAACACTGGTCTTATGGGCTTTCCGCTCACGCTCAACTCCAGACCATATCCATGCTTCATTCGGCCCATTCAACAAATCAAGCGCTCGTTAAAAGTACGCGATCTGGACCGTCCAAATGGCCGCACGAGCACCGCATCTCACCGTCCATGCTGATACTGATATCACCTACCCTTCCTCTTCCTCCCGCCTCCGCAACTCCGTCGTCTGCGAGAACCCTAGCTAAAACCCTCCCCGCCGCAGCCCCAATCGGAAGCAGCCGCCGGCGGCGCCGATAGAATGAGGAAGAAGGTAGACGAGCGCATCCGCACGCTGATCGAGAATGGTGTGCGGGACCGGCACCGCTCCATGTTTGTCATCGTCGGTGACAAGTCGCGGGACCAGATCGTCAACCTCAACTACATGCTCTCCAAGTCCCGTGTCAAGTCACGGCCCTCCGTCCTGTGGTGCTACCGCGACAGGCTCGAGATCAGCAGGTGCTTCCTACTCCCACTGATGCTGTTCAGCTGTTGGCTGCCGCCGCCGTCGCAACCGCACACTTGCTTGATTGGGGAATTGGGGATGGTTCCATAGGTGCTGCGTTGCTCATCTGCTTCCGGTGTTTTCCTGTGATGCAGCCACAAGAAGAAGCGCGCCAAGCAGATCAAGAAGCTCATGCAGCGGGGGCTCATGGACCCAGAGAAGGCCGACCCGTTCTCCCTCTTCCTGGAGACGTCGGACATCACCTACTGCCTCTACAGAGATTCTGAAAGGGTTCTGGGAAACACGTTCGGCATGTGCATCCTGCAGGTCTTGCTGCTAGCTCCAGTTTATGCAAATTGCCATTGTTGTCATGGCGGTTGCAGGTTACTGAATTTTATTGTGCTGATATGCTACAGGACTTTGAGGCGCTGACGCCGAACCTTTTGGCAAGGACAATTGAGACGGTCGAGGGTGGTGGTTTGATCATCCTGCTGCTACGCTCACTCTCCTCACTCACAAGTCTCTACACAATGGTCATGGTGAGCTCCATTGTCCGCCCTGCTCCCCCCTTTTTTCAACTTATACATGGTTCAGTTAGCCAATAGATTGGACAAATTCATTGAGTGCTATCTGTTAGTTATTTTTCTGTGCCCCCATCATGCTGATTTAAATTTGATTGGATTGGACTGTTCTTGTGCTAATAACAGGATGTGCATGAGAGGTTCCGAACAGAGTCTCATTCACAAGCTGCTGCAAGGTTCAATGAGAGGTTCTTGCTGTCCATAGCATCATGCAAAGCATGTGTTGTGATGGATGATGAACTCAATATTTTGCCAATATCTTCTCACATGAAATTCATACAACCAGTGACAAACAATGAGGTATGGGTACATCAGTTTTCTTTTAGCTATTGGTACTCTGATTCTACAAGTCGTGTTGAACTTAGTAGAGATTTGGTTGAGTGTTGTTCTGGCAACTGGCTCCTCTGTAACATGATTATTTTGACATGTGTCAGGATTCTGAGGGATTGTCAGAAAAGGAGAGGGAATTGAAAGACTTAAAGGATCAATTTCGTGAGGACTTCCCAGTTGGTCCTTTAATTGGCAAGTGTTGTACAATGGATCAGGTTGATGCATATGCTGTCAATATCTTCCTCTGACTTCTTGTTCCCATGAGCCATATGCTGAGATTAAGTCATGTACAGGGTAAAGCTGTTATCAATTTCCTGGACTCTATTTTGGATAAATCCCTGAGGAGCACGGTTGCCTTGCTTGCTGCTCGTGGACGTGGAAAATCAGCAGCTCTTGGTCTTGCGATTGCTGGAGCCATAGCAGCTGGGTAAAACTCAATTCAAGGAAGGATGATTCAATTTGCTAATCTCATTGGTGCTAATATTTTTATGTCTCAGGTATTCAAATATATTTGTGACTGCTCCAAGTCCAGAGAACCTAAAAACATTGTTTGACTTTGTGTGCAAGGGAATAAATGCATTGGAGTACCAGGTGCTTTCATATTATCTGGTTTTGGTGTTGAGGATTTGTTCTGCTGATGTATTGAAAATACTATGTATTTCCTCTCCAGGAGCATTTGCATTATGATGTTGTGAAGAGTTCTGATCCAGAACTCAAGAAAGCAACGATTCAAATAAATGTTTTTAAGCAACACCGTCAGACAGTTCAGGTGAATTCTTGATTGCTAGTACTATATTTCCATTTCTGTTGGATGGTCCTTGTTGGGACATCAAGTCACATCTTCGGTAGCTTTCTGAAGCTCATTTAGGGAAGCTGGTGAAGAATGGGTGCAGAGTCTTTATACAGATTGTCCATAGCCTTATAAATTTTGAAATTCCATCCCATTGTTTAGAATTATTTTTTATTGCTAAGCTTCAAATCTTACATGAGTAAAAATGTTCTGAGGGTGGAAATTGATTGCCTGCCATTCTTGCAAATCACGAGTAACTGAGCACTTGCTACGTTGTTAATTAGAGAGCTGAGATGGTTGTTCATTACGGGCCATAGACAATTATTTCATGTTATGTGGGAACCCATGTCAACATTCAATAGTAAAATAATTGACTACAATTGTGGGGTTGATTTTTTGTGAGGACCTGGCTGGCCTGGTTTATGTTGACTGAGTAGATGGCCAGGACAGGCGATCAGTAAAAGCCATTTGATCCGGTGTTGATCAGATATTATATTTGACATATGCGTGGAAAAGGAAAACACTAGTACCTTTTTTTTTGTTTGTGTTACTCTTTGCTTATTTGCTGTCTGTTTGAGAATGTCGTCTTGATACACTATCTATGCTGTTGATAAATAATGCAGAATTTGTAAGCTTTGGACTACCTCCCAGCCGTTCACTCACTAGAAGTGCAATAGAACGCGATACAGCATACGGCTAAACCTGTTCGCGGGTGATTCACGAGGATTACCTGTGGTGAAATAAAGTTTCAGTGCATCTCCTTCCTTACTCTGCTTTCCCATGAGGACTGAGATGAATAGCCCATCCTTTAGTGAGCTGCTGAAAGACGTGCTGTTAGCCAACGCGAGTCATCAGTATGCAGGGAATAGGGTAGGCTAGCTATATAAAATAAAGGACGTGAGATTGAAGCAAGAAAATCTCTTCCTTCCCCTTCCTATGCAAGCCTGATTAGCTAATGGAGACAGAACAGTCATTTTCTCTATAGAGCGATAGACAGAACCAAGGCGAATTTCTCTGTTAGGCATGATGACTACGTCATGTTTTCTTTTGCTGGAAAGCATCCACTCGGCCTTTCCCCAGTCTACCACTGATGGCAGACTAATCCCTCAATATGAAAACGATATCGAAGCGAGGACATAGTCTTTGATCTCTGTTTTCGAACCCGAGACCTTTTTGCTCAACCGTGAAAGGCCATTCCCAAGAAAAGAAAAAGAAAAATCTATCATCCAATTTGATCTCTAAGATAGACAAAGTCTGGTTCACCAATTGCCATTTCTCATCTTCTTCCTGGCACAGAAACAAATTCTCTCGTTTCTTTTAGATGACTGATAAAAATAGAGAATCCAAATGCTCATAAGATAGTGGTCTTACAAACACAACACCTCCTGTTCTAGTTATGGTGGTTTGGGTGGTCCTTTTTTTTGGGAGCAATTTGGGCGGTCCTTTCACATGATATCCTGTTCCTTTATCTGCACTGATGTAATGTCATTGAAAGTTTCATTTTTTTCTTATTGAATCACAAATCATAGAATTTTGTGTGATATAAATTGTGTTTAATTTCATATCCAAGTAAAGGGGTTTCATCTTTCTTGTACTCCCTTTGTTCCAAATTGACGTTTTTGACTTTCAGACATCACGATTGACCGTTTGTCTTATTAAAAAATTTTGAGCAAATATTGTTTATTTTGTTGTGGTTTGTTTCATCATTAAAGTTATTTGAATTTGAAATGACTTATTTGTTTCTATATTTGCACATTTTTTGAATAAGGCAAGCAGTCAAACGTAATCTCTAAAAGTCAAAAGGATCTCATAATTTGGAACGGAGGGAGTATATATATATATATATATATATATATTGAAAATATTATTTATATACTTGACGAGTATTATTGTGAAGAAATTCATCTTGCAAGTCACTTGATATTTACGTGGTTCTCAAAGCTGTTAATGTTTGCAGTACTTGAAACCACGTGATCATGGAAAGCTTTCTCAAGTTGAACTCCTTGTCATTGATGAAGCTGCTGCCATTCCATTGCCGATTGTCAAGTCCATGCTAGGTCCATACCTTGTTTTCCTATCTTCTACTGTCAATGGGTATGTTATCTCTCACTAATTATGTTATACTTAAGTCCATGTGGGTAAACCGATGGTCATTTTGTATGTTTTTTGTTGAAGCTATGAAGGAACAGGACGGTCATTGTCTTTGAAGCTCTTGCAGCAATTGGAATGCCAAAGCCAGCCATCTGTTCAGTCCAATGCATCCAACTCCAGTAAGCGTTGTCAACCTTTTTAGCTTTTAACGAATAATTTTCAGAAAAAACTTCCATATCTGGTTGTTTGACATGTATTATTTGTATTGTTTTGTTCTGTAGGTAGGCTGTTTAAGAAAATTGATTTGAACGAATCTATTAGATATGCCTCTGGTGACCCTATTGAGACCTGGCTTAATGACTTACTTTGTTTGGATCTTGCAAATTCAATTCCAAACATCAGTAGGTGAGCATCATCTGAATATCCCTTTCTATCATTCTAAGTTATTATTGTCATATTTAATGAAAAGCGTTGGTTTTGTCTAAGACTACCTCACCCAAAAGAATGTGATCTCTATTATGTGAACCGGGACACACTTTTCTCGTATCACAAGGAGAGTGAGATATTTTTACAGGTAATATATTAATAGTATTCTGTCATCACACTCTTCCTTTTTGTGTTAGACACATGCTCAATATAATGAAAAGGAATAAAGTAGAATCTATTACAAGCTTTCTATTGACTATATTTTTCTCAAAATTTTCAGCGGATGATGGCACTTTATGTTGCTTCACACTACAAAAATTCACCTAATGATTTGCAATTAATGGCTGATGCTCCAGCACATCATCTGTTTGTATTGCTTGGTATGCATGGATCCTATTGCTATCCTGCCTATTTTTTTAGTAAACAGTGTTACATCTGTTCAGTAATGTAGTATACTAGTGTTGTTGGCCTGTACTTACATTTTCATGTTTTTTAGGCCCTGTCGATGAGTCAAAAAACCAGCTTCCGGATATTCTCTGTGTAATCCAGGTTGAAACACATTCTTAATTTAGCTTGATTGGCCACTGTTTCTTGAATGTTTTACTGGTTATGCCTTTCTCTGTTTTCTTTGGTTCTTTGATTGAATCTGCATGTTGAATCACATATAACATTGAAATGCAAAGATTTTGTCCTAATGTCAGGCCCCAGGTACTTCAGTACTTTAATACTTTTGTACAAAATAATTTGATTTACTCGAGACAGCTAAATTTTATTTTATTCAATATTGAAGTGTGCCACCGCATGTTTATGTTTGAAACTGCATATCAAAAAGAAAATCTTTAGTGATCATCATGTCTTCTTGGGAGTTTTGTGTCATTGGTGCGGTTTATATGGACATACCAAACTCGCTGCGACTTTGAATGTTTTGCCAATTTTGGGTTCAGTGTGCAAGGAATGTGATGATTATTAGTGACCACCATTATCAGTTCATTAACCATAACATTTACAGCCAATTTAATATAAAAGTAGGCAAATATATATTTTCTTTGTGACCAATCTCTATCATCATTAGACAGACTCCTGAAATTTTCCCCCTCTTTCTTTTAAGTTCATTTCATTTTTCATTGTTGCATCATATTTCTAGTCTACACACCTGTATCTCTATCCTTTGTCCTGCTATTTCTATTGTTTGCTGAACACTGAGGAAAAATGAGCTTTTTCTTTTTATGCTTGGTCTAGTTTGTCCAACTTATGCTGATAACATAATTATTTTTGCCATTTGAACTTATCAAATAAGAGAAGTCTTAAAATGGTATAATTGAAATTGTGTATCTGGATCTCATTTAAGAGATTCTGGCCTCGCCTTGGTTTAAAACGTTCAAATCAGATCTAGTTCTTAATATCAGAGTTTTAACTGCTTTATTTCATTCCAGATTTGTTTGGAAGGACAAATTTCCCGTAAGTCAGCTATGAAAAGCTTAAGTGAAGGTCGTGCACCTTCTGGTGATCAGATACCTTGGAAATTCTGTGAACAATTCCAGGACAATGTATTTCCAAGTCTCTCGGGAGCTCGGATAGTGCGAATCGCTGTCCATCCTAGTGCCCAGAGGGTATACTTCCCTCTCTCTCTTTACTTGACTTGATTTGCACATGTCAATATCTCTTCCTATGTCTCAACCGTTTGTTTGTTAAAATGTAGCTTGGATATGGTTCAGTTGCTGTAGATCTTCTAACAAGGTATTATGCTCCCCCCCCCCCCCACACACACACACACACACACTGCTTTAGCTAAAATCGTTACACAGCCATTATTCTGTTCTGCTCCACATTCTAATATAAACCTAAGTCACTCTTGTTGTTGTACTGTACTCTCCTAAATTTCTTCTGGCGAATGTTCTCTGACTGTGTTGCACTTGGTTCTTTTTTTTCTTTTCACGAATGCACTTGGTCATTGTACAAGGATTTCTGGTGAATATTTTTGTAGCCAGTATTTTATGGCTTAGAGTCTGACAATGACTGATAACTTAGCAACTTTAATTTATTTGACACTATTCTTTTTTTGGTTTGAATATATTTCACCAACTTTTTGTTATTCAAAAAGGTACTTTGAAGGACAGATGACACTATTTGCTGACGATGAGGAAGAAACTGAAGATCCCGAAGTGAAGATTACTGAAGCTGCAGAAAAGGTTTAACGAAACGAGAGTGACACAGATCAGTTTAACGAAACAAGAGTGACACAGATCTGACGAAAATATATTTAATGCACATGTCTTAATTAATTTTATGGTTTACAGGGTTTTGTAGCATGCATTATGCAAACACAACCTTGTTTTGACAACATTTCGAATTTGAGTAAATTAAAAAAAAACCTACAACTATTTGTTTCATTGTGGCGAACTACATATAATCATTTAATTCATTTTGTATAACCAGTAACACTATTGTACATGAACTGGATTTAACAACACATCAACAACATTAATATTGTTACAGCTGAATACATATTACATTATTTCTCTAATAACTTTCTAATTGCTAATGCTGTTGCAGGCTTCGCTGCTACAAGAAAACGTAAAACCTAGGGCTAATCTTCCACCACTCCTTGTTCATCTTCGTGAACGGCGTCCAGAGAGGCTACATTACCTTGGTGTATCTTTTGGACTGACACAAGAGCTGTTCCGTTTTTGGCGGAAGCACAGTTTCTATCCATTCTATGTGGGCCAAATTGCAGTAATATATCTGACTAACCTGCCATTTATAGACATGCTTCTTCATGTTTCTCCACGTTGTACTAATTGCTCTTTATTTTTGTAGAGTGCTGTGACTGGTGAACATACTTGTATGGTGTTGAGGCCTTTAAACACTGATGACATCCAAGTTAATGAGTCAAGCAAATGTGGATTTTTGGATCCGTTTTACCAGGGTATAAACTTTTTAATGTTTTTATTGACCTCCATGGCACATGCTGCTCTTTTCACATGGCAGAATATTTGGATTTACATCATCTTTCACTTCAAAAGTATTCTTTTGGCACACTACTTAAATTGTGAAGCTATGTGCTCAGATTTCAGACAAAGGTTCAGGCGGCTTTTGGGAACTTCTTTCCGGCACCTCAATTTTAAGCTTGCAATGAGGTATGGATTTTGAAATTCTGTCTGCCCTAGAATTTCTGATTTCTCAGTGTTCTAATGTTTTATCTGGCATATTTCTTGCTAGTGTATTGGCTCCGAAGATTGAGTTTTCAAACCATGAACCTTCGGAATATGATAAGAATTGCACATCGAAGTTGTTGGGAGACATACTATCGCCGCATGACATGAAACGATTAGAAGCATATTCCAACAATTTGGTTGATTATCATCTGGTAAGCAATTCAATGAAGTAACTCCAGAGATTTAGGATACGTAGTTTGTTGCATCTGCAGAATATTTCGTGGGAACACTACGCAACACCTGCTTCATGCACATGCTAACAGTATTATTTGTTTACTCATTATCATTGGTGAACCAAATCTTTAATTATTTCAACATTGCAGATTCTGGATCTTGTACCTATCCTTGCACACCAGTATTTTTCAGAGAAGCTTCCTGTTACTTTGCATGGTGGTCAAGCATCTGTTTTGTTTTGCATGGGTCTACAGGACAAAGACATAGGCACTGTGAAGGTTAGATCATGTTTAATCCCAAGTGAGTGCAGCATTTTTGAAATTCTTTTCACCACTGATCAAAATATCCTGTTTTCTCTACTTACAGGAAGAATTGGGGATAGAAAGGGAACAAGTACTATCAAACTTCATCAAGACAATGAAGAAGTTATATGGCTTCCTTAATAAAGTTGCAGGAAAAGAAATTGAAACAACCTTACCTCGGTTGAAGGAAGTAAGCAATCTGTTAACTTTGAACTGATCGAAATCAGTGTTAGCATTACAATGCTGATAGATAATAATTCTGTGTGGCAAATTTCATGGTTTGATATGTTCTGCTAATGTGTAGATTGAAATGGCCCCTCTCAGCAAATCAATGGATGAAGAACTTGCAGAAGCAGCCAAGGAAGTGGAGGTGAGGTTTCAGACTGTCATAACTATTCTTTATCCTCAATTAATTTGCTGATCAAGATGATCAAATATCTTGAACTATCTTTTATTAACATTACCCTGTAAAATACAGGAAAAGAGAAGAGCTGCAAATGAAACTACTGTGGACCCGGAGTTGTTGCAGAAGTATGCAATTGATGATGATGACAATGAGATTGAGAAGGCGCTGCAGAACGGAAAGGTGTCGGGTAGCGGTGTAATCAGTGTAAAGTCGAGCAAGACTAATGCAGATAAGAAAGAGAAGCGCAAGGAAAGTGGCAAATCGAAAAGGAAAGGAACAGATGGTGGTAGATCTGAGTCAAAAAAGAAAAGATCTTAGAAGGTATCATTTGAAAAAAAAAATTGGGGCTGTGAAGCATCGACTCTTTGAGCCGACTTGAAAAATGTGAACTACCTTCACTCAACCGAGGAGTCTCTCGAGGGGTAGTAAACAGTAGAGGGGGTCACTTATGAGCGATAATTTTGTAAACTGGTGTAATGGCGAACAGCCTCACTGATGGCTCCATTCCAGCCAACAATTTTGATGTACTCTTGTATTAGAAAATAGTTTTTGCTGTATCCTGAATACAATGAAGCAGTTACTTGTTTGGTCATCTTTTTTTTAGCAGCGGTGATTACCAACAGACGTTCAATGCTCGAAACGTAGCGGTAAGCGATGTATTTTTTGCCTGGAAGTGTAATAGCTTAAGTTTTGGATACATAATTTTCAGGATCCTAGAAGGAAATGCTGTGTGTGAAGGATGTGCTGTATCATCATTCATCAAACAGCTGTTAGTTACCAGGCTGAGACGGCATTCCGGCTTAGTATCAGGTGATACAACGTAACCTTCCTGTTTGATGAATACGTTTTCAGAAGGTGTCCACATGTCAGCCGCACGGACCCGTTGCTTTTTCAAACCAGAATATTACGCGCGTCATCGACATCAGCAGGGACGCGGGGAGCAATGCGACTAGAGTACCACGCACGTCACCGGGCAGCCAAGTCTGCAAAGCATCGGCGACGACCAGGCTCTCGTCCTCGCTTGCTTGGCGTGCTCTCACACGCTGCTACTGCTCGCGCGTCGCGCCGCCACCATATATAGAGCGCCCCGGTGCGGACCAGAATCTCCCTTCAAAAATTAAAGCGCAGGTCTCTGGTCAGCTGGCAAGAGATCAAGCTTGTCACGGCAAAGCCGGGCAAGCAGCAGGAACCGGAGCCAGCCGTTTCCACGGCGGGGGTATCGTCCATGTCGCTGGGCAGCAAGTCATTGCCGGCGCGTCGCGGCTGCGGCCAGGAAGGAGGAGGAGAGCGCGGCGATGGCAGCAGGGACCATGACGAGAAGAAGGAGCCGCGATTCGACCGATGCTTCTCCGGTCTGGAGCTGCGCATCGGGCCAGGGCCGCTCAAGGACATGGACGCCGGGCGGCTCAAGGTCCAGATCGTGAAGTGGGCCAAGGCCGTCGTGTCCTACGCGCGCCAGCTCAGCTTCGGTTCGCCAAGGTCCAGGCCTGTTTCCTCGCCCACGACGGCAGCGAGCTTACCGGCGGCCAAGTCAGGCCTCAGCGGCGCCCGTGAGGAGACTCCGAAGTAATCAAGGGCTTCGATATATCGAGTATTTATATGTCACGCGGCTTCATCTTGCCATCTTCGTTTATACTAATGTATATAGCGCCAGAGGTTGATTTGTTTTTTCTCATATTTTTCTTTTCAATTCAATTCATTCTTTCTTCATTTCATCCTCCTCCCCTCCCCCCGGAACCCCCCCCCCCACTATGTTCAGAAATAAAATGCGTTGTTTATATGCTTCATTCATTTGTAACTAGATATATGTTTATAATTATACTCTGTTTCTTTACAAAGATGTGAAAAAGTTATACATCCAAGAACGGAAGAATTGCTTCTTGCCATTTTAAAAGTTCATACTTGTTTCCTTGATCTGTATCTCCAGCAAATGACCTAGTATATTTTCACACCGTAGCACCAGGTCAAGCACGTAACAAGTTAGACATCCACGAACGCAACGATTTCTTCTAGCCATTTAAATAATTAATACTTGTATGACTTATTTGCTTGATGTTTAACCGGAGCAAATGATTCACACGCTGCCACGGTGGTATCTTCATATGTAGCAAAAAAAAAAAAAACGATGTACCCCTTCCTTGAAGTAATAATCCGCATCACAGAAGAAGCAATTTCTTAGAAACTTGTAGTATCTGGTCAGGTGGTACTTCCTCTCTCTTTTTTTTGCGACGAGATTCTTAAATGTGATTGCAGTGTGGACACTAAACATGCCATTGGTTAAATGCGATTGCAGCTGATTTTATTCTACTGTTTCCGTGGAAACAGTTAGAATAAAACAATACTCCTCTGTTCTCCAATGCTTGACATTTTTTTTTGAAGGAAATCCAATTCTTGACATTCGGACAGGGAACTGGACAGGGTACTGTAGTTTATTTTTAGTCCATTTCTTTGGTTGGAAACGTCAAGAATAAAAGAATGGAGGGAGTACCATATGCAAATTTGTTATTAATCCCTTTTCGTAATGTTTATCTGGTTATCGTGACTCGTGCTTACTAATCTAATGTAGAAGTTAAAGATACGTGCATGCCTCTCCAATGAAACAATTATTCTTCGGTACAACCAGGCAAATGCCATAAACATTTGAGGGGAATACATTTTGCAGGGTTGTGGACAAGTATGCAGCATACCTGTCTGTGCTGTCCCACCACTGGACTGCTATAGTGCTACTAGTATCAATTTGCCCAAATTTAAGTCATTATGTATAGAGTGTGTATCAAATAATTGCCACAACTAAATAGTTTTTTTAGCAAAGATCAACTTGAGTAGTGTCATAGATCAAAGACCACAAACGAAGGATGTCCACCAGCAACTTTGGTCCAATATGCTTTGCACATCAAACGTTTCCCAACTCGTCTACTTTTTGTCAAGAACGACTTCTTTTTCAATGTTGACGGACCAACATTGTAGCCTTAACTCCTATATTGGCTATATATGGGTTCCTGTACATGCTAACCTTTTAGAACTTTTTTTTTCATTTTGTTCATGGAGAAATTTTATGTAGCTGAACTCTTATAATTCCTATATACTATATATTCACTGTTGTATTTTTGTTGTGCAAACCAATCGAGTGCCAGTCATGCACTTATGCTTGCTTTCACGTTCTCCTGCATGCACGGGGTTATGCTGATCAACCTAACTGTGGTGCGCGTTTGGCCGTTTAGCAGTGACCACGTTAGGGCCCTTTTGGCCATGGTTAAAAAAAACGGATTTTCCATAAAATGGATTCTCACCAAAACAGAGTCTCTGTATAACGAATTCTTTATGTGTTTAATAAACAGATTCTTATGCTTTTGACTATCAAAATAGATTCTGAAAATGATTGAGGAGTTGTAGGAGCTATGGTTTTAAAGCTTTTAGGTCTTAATTCATTTTGAAGAAGTGCTTCTTAATACTAGAGCAAAATCTATTTTTAAAAAACTGTTTAACTAGATTCTTATCTTGAGTAGCAAAAGCTGTCCAGGAGCTATTTGAGAATACATGCCAAAAAGGCGTCTTTTTCTTTGGAAGAAAAAACTTGTTGAGCGATCCGACGAGAACAAAATCTCAGTTGACTTAGGGTGTGTTCGTTTCCTGGTGTCTAAATTTTAGAGCTGTCACATCAAAAAAATCTTATTATTTAAGAGTATTAAATAAAGTTTAATTATAAAACAAATTACAAGCCCTAGACTAATTTAGGAGACGAATCTAATGAGGTTAATTAAGTCATGATTAGAAGACGGTTACTGTAACATCACTTTAGCAAAATATAGATTAATTAAGCTCATTAGATTCATCTCGAAAATTAACACCAATCTGTCAATAGGGTTTTGTCATTAAATTGATCAAAATATTCATAAATAATAAGATTCTCTTTGATGTGATAGTGCTAAATTTTAGAGGGGAGAAAACAAACACACCCTTATTTAATCATTGTGCCGTTCGCTAAGATCTAAGCTCGTATATTTTATTCCAGGTCAATTCAAGGACTAACTGTAAAGCAGGTTCACCTTGGCTTCAATCGAAAGGGTGGGCCGAAAACGGAGAGGAGAAAGATCGCATTTCCACCGACAACCGTCCCGACGTTGCGGCCAACCATCCCCGGCCTCCGTTGTCGTTGTCCGAGGCCTCCTCGCCTGAGACGCCCCTCCCTGCCTTCCCGCCTCCTCCAGCCTGGTCGCATCGAGCGCTGTTGCGGGCGGGTCGCGTCCGATTATCTTGGAGGCGGCGGCGATGTTCTGGAAGGACAGCGGTAGCCGGAGTAGCAGCGGCAGCAGCCGGGAGCAGAACGGCGTGGGACCTTTCGGCCAAATCCGCGTCCTCATCGTTGGGGATTCTGGTACGTCATTCGACCTGCTCTGAAAACTGATACATGGCGAAAGCTTTTAAGAATCTGGGAACGCGATTCAGCACTTGTATTAGCCGTGTTTTCGACCGATTGTAGGTATCGTTCTGAAGCCTTCGAATCAAATAATTTGCCAAAAATTCGGAGTGATGCGAACATTATTCTGAATACTTCAGAATAGTGGAGCTCTACTAAGGTGTGGCTAACCTTTTGCCTGCTTTGACGTAGGAAATTATGCTGAGATATAGATTCAGTAGTATCCATAAAATGCCATGAGATCGATAGAACGTAAATAACTGAAATGTGGGTACATTTCTTCTTCTTTGGAGTTAGGATTCTTTCGAGATAATAGAACATGAGTCATCATAGCAGAGTTATTGAAATCACAGCCAAATCTAGCCACGTTAAGATATTCCATTGGGATGGATACATTTAAGATCGTCTGAACAAATTCAGATATTATACCAGAATAAATCTATTTATGTTTGTGGTAAAACTGGCCGAAGTCCAATTTCACCAACTGGCCGAAGTTCAATTTTTATTCTGGTTTCAGTATCTGTAACCTTTATCTGATATTTATTCCAGCTGCACCTAGGTAGCTTAACATCGCGAGAGTAGGCTTACATGTATCTTTTTTCTCGGTAGCTTATGCTGAATGCCCATTATGTAATGCTGCCGGCGGCCGACAAAAATGGTTTGCGTCGTGTACGATCATCGACCACCTTTCTTCTTAATAAATACAAAGATGCACAACTCTCCTGCGTATTCTAGAAAAAAAATTATTCCGGCTGTTAGAGGGCCTGATAATTTATCCGGCCATTCACTATTGCATTTTGAAAAGAATGTAGCACTTTTGTGGTATGTATTGTCTAAAGTATTCCTAGGTTGAACCCTTTTTGGAGTCATGCTCCCTTTAGGCACTAAGACTATAAGCGAAAATATCTATAACATTGATTTCTTTAATTTCTCATCAGCATCTATCCAACTATCTCTTTTTGAGGATTATGTTGCTTAGCCTGTAGTAGTATGTAGCAAAAGTTATTATTCCCTTGAATATGTTTCATTGCATTCCTTATCTTAGCAATATTTAATACTTAATATTCAATGCAAGCCTTTGATGGATTTTATACTCTTATCACTCATGTTATAACATGTTAGTAGTTAGTATAGAGGATACAATGATAGTATGTGCCTCGATATTTATCAACCAAATGAAAAACATTAAAATTGAATATTTTTAATTCTATTGTGTGGGATTTAGTTATTCAGTTTTATGCATTGTCCCGTTTTTCCTCCCTACTCAGGTGTTGGGAAATCTTCATTAGTGCATCTCATTTTAAAAGGTTCTGCGATTACTAGACCATCCCAGACAGTAGGATGCACAGTGGGGATTAAAGTAGGTACCCCTTCTCCACTTTCTTATGCTGTAGATTTTGAACTTTGTGTTTACTCACTTTCTTTTTACTTCTTACCGTTTCAGCATGTTACTTGTGGGAGTGCAGGTGGTTCGTCTAATAATGTTAGTGATGCTGAAAGGAACTTCTTTGTTGAACTGTGGGATGTCTCAGGACATGAACGCTACAAAGCGTGTCGCTCCATTTTCTATACACAAATCAATGGTACATGTGTCTGTCTTTTCATAACCATTGTATTACTGTCTATTTCCGCATCTTTATACCGCCAAACGTTGTTTTCGGCAACCTTTCTCTGTGTAAGCTATGATAGATTTCCCTGTTAATTCTTCCATCTGCATAGGTCTTGCTCTGCATCCTTTCTCTATTTTTCTTTTCCTTTGTTTCTAATTTCTATCCCGCTTTATTCGTATCAGCAGTTAGAACCTCCTACTTTAGAGAAACCTCTATGTTCTCTAGTTATCATCGATCTCATGTTTTCTATAATTGTCCATCAGGTGTAATATTCGTTTATGATCTCTCTCAGAGGAAGACCAAGACAAATTTGAATAAATGGGCAGTTGAAGTAGCTGAAACTGGGACATTTTCTGCTCCACTTGGATCAGGTGGGCCAGGAGGACTTCCAGTGCCGTATCTAGTTATTGCTAATAAAGTAGATATTGTTCCAAGAGATGGTACTAGAGCAAGCAGCGGGAATCTTGTTGATCTTGCTCGTCAATGGGCTGAGAAGCAGGGCCTTCTTCGATGCAGTGAAGAACTCCCACTCACAGAGAGCTTTCCTGGGAACTCCGGTCTTGTATCGGTTAGATCCTTATTAACATTATCCTTTCTCATCTCATTTTGCTTGCAAGCCATTTTCTTTCCCTTTTTGTAGAACATGATACAATATTATGTGTATTGACTGTTATTTTTAGCTTAATCATGCAATAATGAACCCACCTCTGTTTTCAGGCTGCCAAACAGGCAAGATATGACAAAGAAGCTGTGATCAAGTTTTTCCGCATGGTTCGTCTATAAAGTTCCACTGATGAATTTTACTCATGGCTTCACTATATATTTCACCTGTAATGCTTTCCAAATGCACCTTTCAGTTGATCAGAAGAAGATATTTTTCCAATGAGCCTCCTGCCCCAAGTCCATGGTCTCTTACTCCGAGAGCAGACACCATCCTCCCTGTAGAGGCTCACGGAATTGAGGTTGATAGCTTCCAAAGGAAAAGGTGAGCGGTACCTATCATGAATGAAACAGACCACTGACCACCTCAGTTTAAAAATGAAATGAAAATTGGAAACAGTTTGTTCAACTTAGCAGAACTGTGGTTAGGATATAGCATAACCATGTACAAATTGTTGCAGCTATGGTGACGAGGGCTTTATGTACAATGGCATCGTGACCGCACTGCCAGCTCAAAGGAACCTCGCACCTCCACCGACCTTCAATCCGCAGCAGCCAGCGTTTTCCCTGGATAACTATAGATATCACAGATTTTCTTCCTCGTCACTTCCTGACGTGGGCAGCAACAGAACAAGCCGAGAAGATATTGATGTATGAAAAATTGAAGGGGACCTATGTGCCTGCCAAATGTTGGAAGTATAGTGCGCTGGAATTCAGTTCCTATCAGCATCCTGAGCTGTGCAATGCCTTGCTTCCAGCATCTTGAACTGTGTAATGCCTTGCTTGCGCATTTGGGTGCTGCCAATGCAAACTTTTCTTTTATCAGGCTAAGCCTTATCCGATCACTAAGAAGTGATTTTCTTCTCTTCTTTTCTTTTCTACTTTAATATGCATTGATTTGAACACATATGACTCGGATGAGAACTATACAGAATGTGCCAGTATACTACAGAAGAAAATAGAAGCATTCTTTTATTAACGAAAACTATCACAGGTTATTCTCAACTATGGCTCAAAGCTCAGTTTTGCCCTTCAACTTTCAAAATGTTCAAATGTCCAATTTATTACCTGAAAGTTCAATTTTATCCTTGGTCCTTATGTGGCTACCCACCTGGCAAACCAAGTCAGCATGTGGCATCTTTAATTTTGGATTTGAATTTCAAAACAATTTTTTCCTCAAATATGAAAATGTATTGTTTCAACGTTTTCATTGCGTCAAAAAAAGGATCCCAACATTTATACTAGTTGAATTAGTTTTTTTATATGAAGTGGTATATGAGATGGTAAACCATAATTCTATTTTCAAATTCATTTGAACCATCATGTTTCTTAGAAAAAAATGTAATAAAACAAGATATTGTATGGATTTTTTTTGTATTTTGTATGGATATCAATATTATGGTATCACTTCGATATAAATTGAACATACTTTTAAGTTATGATATTTTTATACGTTGTTTCATATATTTTTTAAAAGAAACTGAATCAATTAGTCAAAATATTGGGACACTATTTTGTAAACACAATTTGAAATGTAAAAAAAATTCCTTTATTTGAGGGAAAATTTGATTTGAAATTCAAAATCCAAAATTCAAGTTGACGTGGCGTGCTGTGCCACATGGATATAGCCACATCAGACAAGGATGACATTGAGTCTTCTAACTAAAATTTAGGGACTAAATTGAATCTTTTGAAAGTTGAAGGATGAAAGAGAGGTTTGACTTATAGTCAAGGGACCAAGTTGGCTATTTCGCCTTTTTCTTCACCTCAAAATCCAAAAAATACAATGTTACTAAACTTGTGTTTGCCTTTCGTGCCCAAAACGGCGTAATGTTTATAATCTGATCATGGATCACAATGAACGGATCGTAGAGAAGTATAGAGGTGTCCGATGCTCATGCTCATGTCCTGCCTATTAACACGACCAAGCTCACACAAGTTCGTTACCCGTAATGACTCGAACTCAGCGGTGAAAACACCAATTGCCGCCCTCTCCCGACTCATCCCGGACTAGGATGTGTTTGGGACGGAGGAATGTAAACTATAGGAACAAGAAAAAACACACGAATGGAGAAAACACAGAAATTGAAAAAGTGAGAAAACTACACAAATTCAAAATAGAGGAATGGATAAATTTAGGTGTTTCGAATGAAGGAATAGAAACATTGGAACAAAAATTTCAAGGTAACAAAATAAAATCTTTAGAACTTATATATCATTACTATTCAATGCATAGAAATAAAATTAATGTATATTTGAAATTCGTGGGTAAAAACAAAACTTAGGAGGACATACTTGCGCCAATACCCTATTGTTATGATCGAAAACACATTATTGTAAAATAAAGAAACAAAAAAGATATCTCTCGTCAAATTTGTACAAACCTAGAACTTATATATAACGAACAATTGAATGATTAGAGCTTTGAATGGATTTTTTTTATTCCGTCATTTTGTGAAGGAAATAATACCATTCCTAAGGTAAGAATTCATGGCTCCTGCATTCCAAACAGCAAATAGAGGAAACATTCCATAGGAATGAGTTCGTTTGAAATTCCTTATGAATTCCTACGTGCCAAATAGGGCCTAAAACGGAAGGGCACAAACACCCACCCTATCACCTACTACATCTGACTCCTGAATATCTGTTAATATATATACTAGAATGTTTTGTAGGTCGTTCAATTCTGATCTGATGATATTAAATGTCAATTGAATGTTATTAATCTTTCTCTTAATTCAGTGCCAGACGAAGGAGATATTCATTCCATTCAAGCAGGTAAGGAAGGGCAGCGTCGGCTTGACCATGTCTTCTCTCTTGGTCGGGTCGGAGGCTAAGTTTCTCATTCAATGGTGAGGTGTTCATAGAAAGCAAGGCCTCGCCCAACGAGTGGCGGATTTGATTTGGATGGGGTCTCGCTTGGATTGGATGCCGGGGAGATCCATAGATCTAGATAGAGTCTTTCTCGCTCGGTAAAGAAGAGTACGCCGCGTTAGAGTTTATGCTGTGGATTTTCGGGCAACCAACCCGGCACATCCAATTCTGGTCAACAACTTGGAGATATGGCTGAGTGGCTTAAGGCACTGGTTTGCTAAATCGACATACAAGAAGATTGTATACGGGGTCAAATTCTAACACGCGGGCAGCCGGCTACGAGCTGGTAAGATTAGCCCAGACTTGCTCTCCGTATGAGAATTAAAATTTCAACAAATCTTTTTTGGATGTTAAACTGAGGAATGTCAACCATCAGAATTTGAAACCGGGCTCGTTGGGAGAAATAAAGAGTGTTCATTTCTGTTGTATTCTGTACCACGCCTTCGCGTTGCGCTCACTGAGCCCCTTGGCCGCAAAGGAGGCCAATGTGCATAACAGTGTCTGCAACGTGTTGGAAGCATACAGTGCCCAAAGGATTGAGTTCCTGTCAGCATCTTGAGCTGTGCAATGCCTTGTTGCAGCATTTGGATGCCGCCAAATCTACTCTTTTATCAAGGCTTATCCGATCACCAAGAAGTGATCCTCTTCTCTCTTTTTTTTTCTCCTTTTCTTAGTGTCATAAATGTATTAATTTGGAACACATGACCTGACTCCCGTGAGGACGATAATAATCTGCAGTAAAAGCATTTTTTGGTGAATGGTAAGGTGTATTTGTCTGAATTAAACTGCGCCTTTTACAAGATAGCACGATTTTAGCGAAGCCCTATATGACATGCAAAGTTGAATTCGGAATTGATGCCCGTGCAAAATGCAGGGTAGGGCAACAACTAATCTGAACCAGCCCGCAATGTCTTGGAAAGAAATGCGCTTGCGCCATGACGTTGTACAAGGCCAACTGACCGTCGCCGGGTTGGTACAACGTTGCACGGGGACGCATCCATAGTTCCGCACCGGCCCGGCACACGTTGTTCGCTTCCTGCCTTCCTCTACCGTAAGTCCGTAACTTTCCATGATCGCGCTACGGTGTGGCACGCGACGAACACGCTCGATGGATGAACGGATGTTGGATGATCATTATCCGCATCGTTGCGGATGGAAATGGCTATGGGACGCTGCCGCCTGCCGGCTAAACTCATGGGAGCGGTGGCTCCATCATCTAAATGCTCCAGATGTTGGATATACGACATGCATCTGCTAGAGGCCGGGCTAGTATGTCTCTACCTGTGCAATATATTGGTGCATTCGGACCTTGCTGACCTTGCAGCAGATCCGGGAATCGAACGTACTCCCGATACGCAAACCGTTAACGGTACAAGATAATATCCACTACAAACATGCCAATATATATATACTGTACAATATTCAAGTACTATCTTACTTCGCACACCCAGCTACTACGGGTAAAGCTGAGTTTGTACCATGTTCACCGAGAGTTTGAAATAATAAAAAGAAGAAGAAGTTCACCGAGAGTTCTTTAGCTTTTATAGCCAGTCTTATATATTCTTTAGAAAATAAAATAATTAGTGTTCTACTTAATTAAGAGATGTAAAGATTTTTTTAGATAAAAATGGTTGGTAAACATATGAGTAAGCTGCAATTAAATGATCCACAGCCTATTAGAGAATCTAGCCGTACTCATAAGAAAAATCTCAACTTTTGGGAGAAGCGGACGAATTCTTTTTCCATTGCCTACAGTTGACTTTTGACCCGGGTTCAATATTAGCCAACCATGCATATAGGCTCAATCTATTTGCCCCTCGGAATCTAGCTCTATTCATTTTTACGCTCACTTGCTGATTTTAATTGAAAGTACACATCCAAGCCGGTCCAACTTCCAATTTTCTAGTTTGCACAGCCAATTCGAAGGGGCAAATATAAATGTTTAATCCAGTCATGGCTTCTATGATTCCATATGCTCCAATCACAATTAGAAGCGTAATGATCGGAATTTAATGATGCTAATTGCAAGTATGGAAGGGCCCATTTCAAAATATTTCTTTTTTTAAAAAAAGTATGCAAGCGCCCATACATTCGGCTTCGCTGCAATAATCACATTTCACATTCTTGCTAGTAGATCAGACAAGGGAATTCATTCAACATTTCAGAATGTATGGCTGTATACTCTTTGTCAAGCAAATACACACTCTTTATTAATTTATAAAATAATTAAAAGAGACACACACACACAACTTCAACACCATGTAGTACTCTCTTGATACAAGGTAATTCAAAAACCCATCACCCCCATCAAGAAAACGATATACTACATACATAGATAGTAGGTACTACTACGTCGGTAGACATCACGTAAAACCCTAGATATCTACCACACAAACCATTGGCTGACATCGTCGTCGTCTGCATCTCGCTTTTGCACCGCAAAGATATAGATCCGTCCAACGCCAACATCACAGTCACACTAATGACAACTCGACCGACCATGGCTCGAGCATCACATGTTTTCTTTTTGCCCAAATATTTTTCTACTTTTAGTACTCGACGTATTTTCCCAGCCAAAGAAATAATATTGGACTAGGGACAAATACAATTGAGGAGAAAATAAGGTTGTTACCAAGAACACGGTTCCGTTCCACCTACAGGCGGAGGAGGCCGCGGATGGCGTCGGCGGCGGCGGCGGCCTCCACGATGCAGGACGGGACGGCCGGCGATGGAGACGACGCTTTCGCGACGAGGGAGAACCTGGGCATCGGCAGGCTGCTGGGCGGCGGCGCGAGCACGTGAAGCAGGTCATGGACAAAGTTCCTGGCCACCTCCTGCTCGAGGTCGTCCAGCGCATCGTTCACCACCGGCGCGGGCGGCAGAGGCGTCGCCCGCTCCAGCGGCTTCTTCTTCTGCGCCTTGGCCGGCTCCGTCGCCGTCGATGATGGCGGCGGCCTCGACGGCCTCCGCCTCCTGTCCCTCTGGCGCGGCCCAGGCGCGGCCGCCGCCGGAACAGTAGTGGCTGCGGCAGCAGCGCCCTTGATGGCGCCGGCACGTGACTGCTGCGGCGGCGGTGGAGATGGTAGGCAGGGGAAAGTGGCGTACTGGATGTTGGCGGTGGGTGGGAGCGGCAGGAGAGGCGGGTGGTTGGACGGCAGCAGAGGAAGAGACGGCGACGAGTAGATCATCGGAGGCGGCGGCCTTGTTGCGTAAGGAAGCGCCGGAGCCGAGCTCCACGCGCCACCTTTGTGCTGCTGATGGTACGGAGGGCAAGTCGGGAAGGAGCGGTGGTTGTACGCGCCGCGCGGCGTAGCACGCCGGCAGCGGCCGGCGGCGGACATCTTCGGCAACTCAAAGCTTCCGGAGGATTGACGACGATCGAGGACAACGTTCTCCATCTCGATAGATATATGGTGTAGAGTAGGAGAAGAGAGCAAGGTTGTTCTTAGGTTTCCGGTGTAGTATGTATGGGCTTTTTGGTCCGAGAAAAAGTGACGCTTTCAGTCGACGAGGTTGCTGCTTATCGGCGAAGGAACGGAATTAAGGGAAACGCCGGCCAGAAAGTTAAAAGATCGGTGAAAGAACTGTATTAGTGTAATTTGCAAGAAACTAGCAAGATCCTTGGGGAGAAAAAACAAGGATGATGCTAGAATCGATCGATGGTTGCAGATCAAGAAACGAAAAAGGAACAACAAAACGGAAGGAAAAGAAATCAGAGAGAAAGAGGCTATGTATATCTGTGAAGATCTTAACGATCTTCCCCTTCCTCCTGAAAGAAAGAGACACGCTATCTGTATCTAGGGTAGCGAGGGAACGGCCATGCACCAAGCCCACCCTCACCTCCGGGCTACAGCTCCCAGAAATGCAGCGCTCCCTCCTCTTTATAGCTGGAGAAGAGGGCGAGATGTGTGTCTAGTGGTGGGGAAAATAAGGGATTTCCTTTGACAATTGACCTCACCCTCGAAACTACCGGCCTCGTTTTCGTCCCTACGGCTAATGACAGGTTTGCACGTGTCTATTTTCTTTGATGTTTAGCTTCAAAAACTTTTTGATGATGCCCCTGCGATAATGGTATTCAATTCTCTGCCACTTGCGAGTAGTATTATTCTGACTTGTGGGAGCACAGCTAATTAATCAGGGGAAAGAAACAGAGGTGCCAGGAGAATTTTGGTACGAATCCATGAAAATGATTCAATTCATGTACAAAAAGAAAAGAATCTACTCCGTTACAAACTCTAGTTTCAAAGCAGAGTTTCATACTCATCCACATTGGATGGCAGCCAACGTTAAAAATGAATGGTTAGACGGTGAAAGAAAAACGATAATGTCAATTTTCCTGCTCCAACAAATAAAAATAGTGACCAACAATACCTCCTATTCCCTCCGTAAAGAGAATTATATAGTATACGTTGCTTATGACCCAGCGTATGATCCATCAGCGTCATGAAAGCTCAAAATGTAAGGGTGTGTTCGTTTCCTGGGTCTAAACTTTAGATTGTCATATTAAAAAAATCTTACTATTTAGGAGTACTAAATAAAGTTTAATTATAAAATAAATTACAGACCCTAGACTAATTTACGAGACGAATCTAATAAGGTTAATTAAGTCATGATTAGAAGACGGTTACTATAGCATCAATTTAGCAAAACATAAATTAATTAAACTCATTAGATTCATCTCGAAAATTAGCACCAATCGTCAATAGGGTTTGTCATTAAATTGATCGAAATATTCATAAATAGTAAGATTCTCTTTGATGTGACAGTGTTAAATTTTAGAGGGCAGGAAAGCGAACAGGGCCTAAGTCGGCCAATTAGCAAATCAATAGCTTCGATAGTGTGCTCAGTTCATAAATTGCGTGCAAGTCAATTAGAAAACATTAACAACAGAATGCTTCACTGCTTGTACAATGTTGGTGAGTTGATGTAATACTAATAGAAAAGTTAACACGAAATACCAGAATGGTTTGAGACGGAGTTGTGGAATAAATTAAGAATGCAAGTGGGGTGGTTTTTGGTAAAACGAAAAATGCCGACGACAGCCACAGTTTAGACCTGCCTTCCGGATCGGAAAAAAACAAAAGGAACTAGTATCTTTTTGTCACAGGGCCAGCTAATGACAGTGGGTCCAGTACTCTAGCTTAAATACTTGGGCCCGCAGCACATTGAGGTGTACATGCAGCCATAAAGATTTGCTTCCTGGATGGTTTAGGTTTTCACTGTAGAATGCGAATCTGGAGGACAGGGACCGACTGCTGCTAGGCCGGCAACCGCCAAACCAACACTGGCCGCTGGATGGGCATTTCGGGCAGGAGCCGCTAAGCCTCATCTGACCGTCCGTTTGGGCTACCGCTTTGATCCCCGCACAAGGACGCGAGGAAAGTGACGCTGCCTTGCTTTTTCTCCTCCGCCTTTTTCCGGGTCCACCGGCGCCTGCGCCACACGCGGGTTTTCTGTAGGCTTTTTCAAAGACTTACGTCAAAGAGCTAACCGCTTTCTTGAACAAAGGCTGTAGCACGCCACCGCCCAACGAAAAAAATATTGTAAGAGCTCCATATCGGCGCAATAATTCTGGATGTTTTCTGGATATACGGAATCCAAATGACAAGTTGCATGAGTTAATGACCCCGTAGGAATAACAGAGAAAAAAATAACTCACTAACTTTGAATATGTTCCGCAAGAAATTGTTGGATCGAGGCAGTGTTTGATGTAGGTTTGCATTGCAGTGGTGAGACTAAAACTAGTGTCACATACTCTTTTTCTACAAAATGGGCATCATGGTTAATCATTACTTTTTTCAAGTATGTAGTTGAATAAAATTAAAACCATAAAGTAAATTTATTCACCTTTTGTACATGATAAACAAAAAACTAATTCACGTTAAAAATCTAAGGGTCTTCCAAAATCTGTCTCAGCAAAAAAAGATGTGTCAGTGGTGAGACTAAAACAAGTGTTACGTTTTTGTAAGTAGTTGATGAAACACATGTGTGAACTAGATTTTATAGTATGTTGTGTGTTCCATAGTAAAATTGTGGAGAATTTGTCAACAATATTAATGGGTTTGGTGAGTGGATGAAAAAAAATACTACTTGATGCAAAAAGAAAAGGAAAAGATGAACGTTAGACACACGTAACCAGAGGAATATTAGATCACTAACTATGGATATATTCCGCAAGAAATTGTTGGATCGAGGCAGTGCTTGATGTAGGTTTGCAGTGCCTTGTTGAGTTGGAGACTCCCTGTGATCATACTGTTTTACAATAAAATAACTAGAGCCTTCATCGAAAAAAGCAGAACCTTCGTTGGTCAATCAATAGTTACTTTTTTGAAGTATGTAATTGAACAAAATTACATGGGGATAGAGTAAATTTATTCACCATTTGCACATGATAAACAAGAAAAACTAAATCACATTAAAAAGTTATTACTCTTCCAATATTTGACTCAGAAAAAAAAGACGTGTCAGTGGTGAGAGACTAAAACTAGTGTTACATTTTTCGTAAATTTGGAGAAACAACCAACAATATTAATTATTTTTGTAAGTAAATGAAAAAGAAACTCTGTGACGAAAAAAAGGAAAAGGTGAACGTTAAACACACGTAACCAGAGGGGGTAGTACAATATATACCCGTACCGGACCATCTGCTTAACTAGGATGTGGTTACTTACGCTAAAGGAAAGGTATATTATTGGAATATTGGTAGAATATAGTCTTGAATATCGAGGGATGGTTGTTCCGTTCTTTACTGCTAGTTCCAGCTCAAGCATCTCGTGCACACTAATTCTTGCCGATGGGGATTTTGAACGAAAAGATACATTTCTTTAGAGAAAGTGATGCTGTGTGGATGACCCTTTTGGATGCTGTTCCCTCAGGGGGGAAGATGTACATCTACCGTGAGCATAGGTGGAAACCACGTGGTGGCTCACGACGAGGTGAATATCTCTTCTTTTATTCGAGGATAGGGGGTTGAAGATTTGTTAAGCACCGACCAAGGTTGAAAAGGAACTTTATGTGAAATATTCCTGAGAAGTAATAATAAGGAGTACTACTAGTTCAAATCAAAGGGAAGTAGCAGCAATACTTAAAGCATATCTTGTGCAAGAGAAATATCGGTTAGATCTTTGCTTACTTTCCCCAAGTGGACATATACAACGCGCATATATGTGGCAGGACGACGTCAAACAACCTCAATGGGCGGCGTTCCCTCGATATCCCTTATGCCCAATTGCCCATTCTTTTCTGTTAATGTCCAGATCAATCGAGCTCTTGTGAACGCCTACTCTCTTCAGAATAGAGAAACAGGTCGTCATTATTAGCCCCGCTCGAACCTTTCCAAACATAGTTAATTTTCCAGAATCATCTCGAACCGAAGCAACAGCAACCACTCCTATAAATACCATTTTCTTCAACGGCGTATTCCGTGGGTTGTTATTTGCTCAGCTCGGGAGCAGGATAGGTAACAACCCTTTATATAATAAAATTATTCTGAGCTGGGTAGCTAGTGGCGGAAGACAGGAGACCCCTGCAATTTAGAAGTGTAAATCGGTGGCAAGTTCCGACAACTACTTCTAACTAACTAGGGAGACACAGAGAGCATACGCCATGCTGAGCTGATCATCTCAGCTGTACTCACTAGCTCGCAAAACACACGGCAAACAAATGTGATCCGTGATGTGTAAACGTCCCTATTAAAGTCCCCGTCGTCGACAGGTTGGAGGTGGTTAGGCTTCAGCGGAAGAATGTGATCCGTAAATATCTGCGGGCCAAACCAGTCACGTTCGGGAGGCGGAGCAGAGGAGGTCACGGCTTTGCGGTCGGGCTCGGGCGGCGAGAGCCAGAAAGTTTTGCCGCCGTACGCTGCACCGCCTGCGCGACGGGTTTCCCTTTCAGGGAAGGCGAGGGCGGCGCGCTGCTTGTGTGGAATGCAGAGAAAAGTTGTGGATCTGTCGATTGCCGAGGTGAGGTGGGGTGCGGCCTCTGATCCCATCATCATCACCCGGAAAAGGAGATGTGCGTGTGGTGTGCTGCTGACGCCGAGCGTACAGAGTAACGTATCTTTCTCGGCGAGCGTGCGAATGCGACGGTACTTACGGAAATTGGGGGTAAAATAGATAACAGCGGATGATGATGGCAATGGCGGCAAAGTAGCCGGCTCTGATCTTGTTTGTGGTCTACGTATATCGTTGTGAGTTTGGTCGCAACGCACAGTATCCGTGATCTGACTTGGGCAACGACCAACTTTCCAGGTGTCTTCCCGACGGCCCGGCACGGCACCACGGATCTAGTGCTCTGACTTGATTGGAGCACGGGACATGTTTCGTTAACCATAACCACCACCTCCGTGTGAATCATCGCCACTTTATCGGCCCCGGACCAGCCGTGGAACTTGTGGGCCGGCTCTTGTTTATTTTCGTGGCCTCCGGACTGAATTCCAGCCTCGAGCTAACAAGAACCCGGTCGCGCGCACCGCGTCAGCAAACTTGCGCATTTGACATTTCCTGTCACCGATTCCGTGCTGGCGTTTACTGGATCAGCAGCAACAACCACCGCCACCACCTCACGGAATGAGAAGTAGAATAGAATAGGGTGACGAGCCGGGTCAGCTTGCTGGATCGGCCTTCTGCTGATCGCCGACCATTGCATCACGTCCACATCTTCGTCAAGCTGCGACATAATAAGCTGATGAGCGGCGCCCGTTGACACGGAAAGGCACCTCGATCGCGCCCCGGCAACGGCAGCTTTTTGTGCCGCCAAGCTGCAGCCCACCGTTCCGTTCTCCGGGATGATGGCTCTCTGCTCCAGCCGCCCCTCGGCGAAATAGTGCGGCTGTAACCGTGTCCGTGTTTGTCCTTCCTCTCGATCGGTCGGTCGGCGGATTTTATAAATTGACGGTCCGTCAGTCGGTCTAAGAGCGTGGCGTAGAAAGTTAAACGTGACGGGTGCTTTACGCAGAAACTTGCTACCGGTCTGGAGAACTAGAAATGGTTGTCTGCCGTATAGTGCTGACCGTTGTTTGCTGACCTGTTGTAAACTTGTAACAGCGTACTTTTTCTTCTTCGTCAAATTCAAAACACCGCATTCCCTTTTTGTTCAAACTAGATTTATGGCGCGGACGTTGCCGCGCCGTACTGTACTGTATTTTATTTTTATTGTACTTCGTTATAAAAAGGAATTTTCATAACTATATTCTTGCATGAACTTAGAAGAGCGATGACAAAATTTATGCAACAAAATAAGATGTGTTCCGTCATTATTTACTATTGACTAAAATATAATACCATCAAAGTTGTTGGTGACAATTGTTTGTAACAACATTATTGGATGTGTCTATGGGAACATGTGCACAAATATGAATTCTAGAGCAAATGCACTTTTGACATAAAGAGCTTGTGAGTTAGAATTGTGCACCGGTTGTAACCGAGCTACGATGGTTAATAGCACACTGCAAGATGCACATGCAAATAAAAGTAATTATATGTAGTATTTATAACATCAAAATTCATTTTATCTCTACCACTTAAATTCACCAGGTGGAATGTTACACATCCAACGGTCCATAGTAACCTACACCACATCTGATCTGAGGGCTAAAAGCAATCTGAAAGTCCCACAACAAACCTCCTCACCCCACCCCATCGAGAGCTTTTTTAATCGTATCCTATCGTACAGGAGTAAAACCAACTGCCGTCGCCGCCGGTCTCCAATCCTATCGAAGGTCCAGCCCGGCGCCGATCGCTGCATCAATCGACGCCTGCCGCACGTTTGTGTCAACGCCGTTGTCTTCTCCCTCCGCACGTCGCTGCCAATCTCCCATTCGCCTCCATCGAAGGTCGCGCTCGGCGCCGGGCGCGGCACTCGATCGAGGCGGCGACCAACCGCCGCCCGTCCACCCTACGCACGTCGCTGCCGATCTCCCATTCGCCTCCATCGAAGGCCGCGCTCGGCGCCGGGCGCGGCACTCGATCGAGGCTACGACCAACCGCCGCCCGTCCACGGTTGCGTCGCCGCCGGTCTCTCCTCCATCCACGCGGTGCCGCCGTTCTCCAATCCGCCCCCATCGAGGGTCGCGCCGGCCGCCGGACGCTGCACTGAATCGAGGGCTGAGAGCCGCGCGCGGCACTCAGTCGCGGGCAGCTTCAAGGGTGGCGACTTGGTGATTAAGGTGCGCTGCATACGGATGGATTAGATGCCGAAGGCTCCAGAAAAGACAAGGCTGCAGGAACGTGAAGGTGCGTTGATATGTTCTCAATTTGTTTCATCTGCCTCCAAGTGCACAAGCGAATGCCTCAATACAGGTAAAAAATTATCCTTGCATGTACTAGATATAATTGACTAAATTGGCCTCTAACTGGTAGTAATCTGAATTTTTATTGTTTTATACTACTTCCTCATTTATACAATAATTTTCTCATGGAGGATTGCGTTCATTACTTATGTGTTTTATCAGTTTGTCCATCAATTGCTTCAGTTGCAGGTACTTATATGGATTCTCATATTTTGTTGAGCCTTGCTTATGCTTAGTATCGATTTTAAATCGTCTAATAAGTTATATTTACTTAGATTCCTTTTTCTTGATGCAGATACACATGCCCTTGATTTTGAGTCGCCGTTACCCTCTCCATTTCTTCTTTTCATTGGAGCGAGTCGAGAAAAAGTGAGATTGGCTACGGTGATGAAATAGTGGAATTACATGCAATGGACAAATACGTGGTTCATTTATTGTGGTATAGATGGTACTAATATTCTTATAATCCTTGCAAAAGCGCATCAAAATTTATTACCTTGCATGATGCAGGTCTGTCATATCAAGTGTGTTGACTGTTGAGTAGCAGTGGGCGGATGTTTCAGATGATAGATTTGAGCATGTGCATAAGTGTACAGCTGCATCACAGTTGAGTACGGTGCTGAAATTGTTTTCAGGTTCACATGATGTCAATCCATTGTGACTCCAGAGACCAGGTTTGTTTTGATTTAATAATTAATTAATCTAATTTCTGTATGTTTCTGTTATATGCTCTTTCATGTCGACATAATTAGATTCGCTCCTTGATAGATGAACGGTAAAGAAATTGCTTGCTATTGGTCTTTGTTCCTACAGATAAAACATATAAAATTTAGATAGAAAAAATATACAGTTCAAAATTGCATTCACTTGCTTCTATTAACTAGCGACAAGGGTCTGATTGCTATTCACAGTGAACACTAATTGAAATACTTAATCTAATTCCTGTATGCTTCTGTTACATGCTCTTTCATGCTATCGACATGGTTAGATTCGCTCCTTGATAGATGAACGGTAAAGAAATTGCTTGCTATTGATCTTTGTTCCTACAGATAAAACATATAAAATTTAGATAGAAAAAATGTACAGTTCAAGATTGCATTCACTTGCTTCTATTAATTAGCGACAAGGGTCTGATTGCTATTCACAATGAACACTGATTGAAATACAAATTCACCACCAGCTGTCAGCTGTCTCTTCTTTGCATTCTTATTGCCTTATTAGGTATAGTATACTTATCTGGAAAAAGTGTTGTTAGTGGAGCTCTCTTTCATAATTCTCACCGGCACTGAAAAATATTTTCTTTCAGGTGCCTCTGCTGTGTATCACTATTTAGTTGTGTGACCTGCCATGATGTTCTAAAATTTCTATTCGCTTCGCTGCAGATCATATGGAGATGGTGACATGATATAAAGTAAGGCAACATATCCCGACTCTTCTTCATTGTTGAGCAACCCTTACTGCTTCTTCACTACCAGATGGAGCACGACAACGATTTCCATGGCAAGAATGATGTATATTTAGGGTGAACTGCTAACTGGTAACATTAAAGATTACAATTTTTTTCCCAGCTCATTTTTTTTACTCTTCGTGTTTACAAAGTTTTTGGTTCTTATTTTTTATTTTCTATTGTACCTTGAGGGCATACAACTCATTCAAGTGGTCTACTGCTTCGGATACTAAACAGGTCAATCAAAACAAACAATTTATACATAGCTCATATATTATGATCAGCTAAAATTATGGAAAATCGAGCATCACTGTTGTGACATCCCATGTCACGATTAAGGCTAATCCCGTAGTTAGTACCCTAATCACTTCACTAATAAAGTACTAATACTAATTACCCAAAGGAAAAGAAGAAAAATAAAAAGGAAAAGGAAAAACCTACTCCTAAACCCTAGCCCTAACCAAAAATGCAAAAATTATAAAAACACTACCCACATATTTTTGCACCACTGGATTGCTCATGTAAAAAGATGAATTTACAATATTTTTACCAAATTTTTGAACAAAGTTTTGAAAGCCCAAAAATTCAAATTCAAATCTGAAACACTGCTACTTGTGAATTTTATATGAATTTTTGGAAGCAAGTTTAGAACTTCAAACTAAAAGATGAAAATTAAAGTGAATCATCCTGAACCTCCCCATATTTTTGGTTTTATTTTTGGAGCATCGGAAGTATGAATTTTTGGCGAATTACCAAACTGAAGATTCAAAATCTAATTTTGGACCTCGAGCTACGGCTGCCCACCGGGCAATGGCGACCGGACCGCCGGTCCGGCCAGCCTGGCCGCCGCCCGGGCACGCTCCCGCCCTGTCCCGTCGCCACGCGAGCTCTGGCCAACCCCCAACCATTTGTGTACCCGCCGACCAACAGTAGAGCGCCGGAGTTACTCCCCTCCGCCGCCGCCCACGCCTCCGGCCGCCCCCCTTTTCTTTTCTCGGAATCCGGCGTGAAGGCCAAGTCCCCGTCGCCCTTTTCGTCTCAAACCATTCCCCCACTCCCCTCTGCAGCCCCCAGTGCCAGCAGCTTGCTCCCCCACCCTCCTCGGCGCGAGAACGAGAGCAATCACCGCCGCCGGTACCGCCCGTCCGCCATGGGCGCCGCCGCCTCAAACTCGAGCTAGGTGCGCCCTCTCCCTCGAAATCCTGCGCAATTGGCGGCGCCACGACTCATCCCTGCCTCCGCACTAACCGCCCCGCCTTGCTCCCCGTCCAGGTCGCCGGATTATCGCGGACTCGAAGGTCACCACCGCCGGCCGCCCGCACCCTCACGACGCGCGCTCACCTCCCGCCCTCCTCGTCACCGGCCGACCGCGCGCCGACGACCCCCATCCCCAGGTGATGCTCGCGGACTTTCCCTCTCTCTCTCTCGACCCTTGAGCCGCGCGCGCGCGCCGCCGTAGTTGGCCCGAGCGCCACCGCTCGCCGTCGCGCCGCTCCGGCCGCCGCGGGCCCCGTGGACCCCACCGTCGTGTTCCCCGTCGCACGCGCACCATTTCCCCCAAAGCACGGAGCATGAGCTGCCCCGTAGCGCCGCCGCGGCGAAGCTCGCCGGCGCCGGCCACCGCGGCCGGAGCCCGCGCCGCCCCTCTCGTTTAAATGTACTCGATGGCATTTTCGTAATTAGGTCCGAACTTCGTTTGAGTTTGAAAAATTCATATCTAACGTTTGAATCGTCCAAAAATTGCAAACTAAAATGTTTTGGAAACTAGAAGACCTGTACTTTCATAAAAGTAACATGAACTCCCCAGATCTGGTCATTTTCACTTTTTATAAAAATGACAAAAGTCAACCCCTGAAAACTTAACTAAGCCATAACTTTAAAAATATAAATCCAAATTAAAAGCCACTTGGCCAAAGTCTTCACCCTGACACACATGAATTTTTGGCACTGGAAGATCTGCATTTCATTTCATATTTTTCAAGTTATTGCATTTCTTGCATTCTCTGTATTTAATTTTTAATTAATTCTGTATAAATTATTTTTGCATGAAACTTGGCCATTAATTTCATTTTGGTACTGTACACATGTAGAAAATCCCATGATAAATTTTGAGCATGTTAAGTAATGATTTTTGCAAACCCTAGATCTAAATTTCTAAAGGGTCATTTTCAGCACATACATAATTGGTTTTATGTCATTAAAAATCCTGTTCATGCATGTTTATGTAAAGTCTACTGTTCATTATGTCCTTTAGCACCCCATGGCAGGTTTAGTCAAAAGGTTTTATGTATTTCACCTATGTATGAATTTTGAAATCAAATTTCTATTCTAAAAGGGAATCGTCATCGCATGTGATGTCAAAAATGCATAGGCCTAGGTTTCTCCGTGTTGCACTATAAAAACTTGCTAAAATATTAGTGCTAAACCTACACTAACCACAGCACTCATGTCTGTGCATCAAGTCACTACCCATTATATTAGTATGGGCATGCTTGTTCATGTAATTTGGGTCCCTTAAAAGGAAACAAGAGGCATGTTATGATTGCTAGAGTTGGAGCAAACAAACTTGTGATTAATATGTTCATGGGCATCTTTACAAAACAGCACACATGCATTACCCTATTCATCACCCTTGTATGCATATTACTTATGCATTGCATTTCATCCTCTAGGTGACGACGTCGAATTGATTCCGCCGGAAGAAGCCGTCGCTACTCTCAACGCTTGTGAAGCTAGTACTAACTTCGATCACTCTCAAGGCAAGCCCCGGTGCATTCCTATTATTTTGAAATGTCTTTCTTTTATCACTATATTAAGGATGATGAATGTGCATTTAAGTTCTAGGAGTTGATTGGAAATCCACATGCATAAATTCCTATATGTCCTATGTCGCTTATGTGTCATATCCTCGTTAGAATTGCTATGCTATGTTTATGGAGTCAACGATAGATTGGGGATCTCACTCATGGCTTATGATTAAATGTGAACATGATGAAATTGGTTAAAATTGAGAACACCCCATTGTGGCTCCGCGAACAAGTTTGAGTTGTGTACCACTTGCATACCTTTCTTATGGGGATTGGTAAACCTATGTAGCTTGTGAGTTGTAAAGTGAGCCGGATATCTCACCGACCCGCAGGTGATGTGTTTGGCACGGTGGTTGCACGGGTTGAGGACCGTTGGAGAGTACATGGGTTAAGCCTTGGGCGCGTTGTTGAACGGTCGCAAGGGGGACGTGTACTCGGGTCGGTGGCCCCGTGTTTTACTTTATGATGAGCTCGCGAACGGTGGCCATACGTGTTCTTAAATGATGCGTATGTCGTGCATTTGGGTTCTTTCCTGCAGGATTAATAATTCGATAATTATCGCCGTTTCCTCTCGGTTAATGAGTACCACTTGATTCGAGCAGTTCGCAATGTGTAGTAATGGAAAGAGATTGAATAGCTTGCTGTTTTATATTGATATTAAATTGTATTGCAAACTATTGTCTTGCTAGTATGCTCACTAAAGTTTCTTTTATGCAATCACCCTATTAATTTGGCTAAGTAATAAAAATTGCCAACCTAATTAGCATAGGTGCTATTTATGCAAAAATGCCAAGTTAAACCGGTCAAGCCCCATGCATCTAGGAGTCGGTCTTAGATGGCCAATTTGACGGGTAAGACTTGCGGAGTATGTTAGATACTCGGGCTTTGCCACTACATGTTGATTACAGTGTTTCCCGCAAGCCGGTTTTTGTGATTGTTGTGGTAAGGTGGTTTGGGACGGAGAAGAGCCCAAAGAGTGGACCATTGAATGGGTCCCTAGCTCTCCGACCCATGATGAGTGAGCCATGGCCTAGGCCGGCATGGTTCCCTTAAGTTATCTATGTATCGTCGAGTTATGTATTTCGCTTCCGCACTTTAAATTCGAACAAAGATTATGGTTATGTAAGACTTAATCTCAAACCTAATGTATCTTTTATTCGAACTCTATGTTGTAATCAAGACTTAATTATGTAATCTTGCAAATCGTGTATGTTTGTTAATGTGATGCTATGCATGGTTGCTTCGTCAATCATCTCCCAAGGCGATCCGTACCACACTTAACTATCTTTCGGGATAGGGGTGTGACAACTGTTATGTTTTACTTATTACGCATTAAATTGAATGATAAAACCTCTACTTTATTGTGGAGCTACGACTATATCATCTGTGATTGTGAGGTCTATTGTATTTTATCTCATGCTACCTACTTATGAACTTTCAATCTTTATATGTAATTTCCTTACTTATATATGAAGTTGAAATTTTCTTGAATCTTGGTGCTTTTCAGTTTGAGGAAATAGGAGGGGAAATCTTCTATTGATTGTATATTCATGAGAGTTCGAAACAACACATCCAAATTACATGTGTATGGACAAGAAAACAGAGGCTCATAGAACTTCAAGTTATGTGTGAATTGTTGATTGTCATCTTACAATACGGAGGTATGGGAAAACAGGACAGATATATCTGGAGGCTAATGCTATTTGAAAAGAGGTACATATTGATTTTTTTATCTCGGTACATATTGATTTTTGAAAAACTTATTAGAATTGCTTGCTTTCCTAGCATCTGAACCTGTTATCAAACTGATTAATCTCACTGGCAAATGCTCCATTTTGTTTCATGTCTACTTTACTTTCCTTTCATTGTTTTTTTTTTGAAACAGGCAATTTTAATTGCTTTGCAGCAACATGATTTGTTTCTGCCCGTTTGCTGCATAAAATTATCACCTTCACATGCTGGTGTTCTTTAATAAATTAAAAACTATTCAAATTTCAACATGCTTCTAATTTTAAAACACTACGATTGTGGCCATGATAGCCTCATTAGTTCTGAGTTCATTTATAGTTTTGAAAGTACGGTGCTTAGAGTGGTGCTGCTTGCAATTATATCATTTTTTTCCATGCATTGCTTAGCCTCATTAGTTTCGAGTTCTTTTATAGTTTTGAAAGTAGGGTGCTCAGAGTGGTGCAGCATGCAATTATATCATTTTTCCATCCATTGCTTCATTTTGTTACTATTGTTGAGATATGCAAATACTCTTCTTTTTTGGCTTGATTTGTAATTGTGACAAAAATGGATAATCAAGAATTAATCTTTATATGCTGTACGATATTATAGCTGGTCCAATTGTTTGTTGTGTGGAACCCAACCAATGGCCAAAGAGAACACCTGACAGCAGCAAAGGTTAGCTAGAGAAGACAACCATTGCCTACCAAGAGAACCAAGAAGACGGCCACTCGAGTAGATTAACAACGAACGGATAGGAAGGAAGAAGATTAGGATAAACTTTTAAAGCAAGCTCTCGTGTACAGTTTATCTTTGGTTGACCATCATGGCCAATGGCATGTGTAAACAGCACATCATCTGTATATCAAACAATTGTTCCCAGAATATAAACCACAAAATTAACTAGATGGAAAAGACACCGTATGTTTGCTATTTTTGAAAAAACAGTGATTTGAAATGATGAGGAAGAGAATAGGGCCTTCCCTGCTAAAGCAAGCCTCCCGTTTTTTTTTATAATCATCATTGCTTTATCCTGCCAGTCTTACCACGCGGCGTGCGTAAGCGCGCTGAGTAAACACTAGAGGTAAAATAGGCCAGGTTCTAGGAGGGCTACTTTATGCTAATTGTGATGAGTTATTTGAGGTTAATTGTGAATTAGTATAATGTGTTGCTTGGAATCCAAATTATGCAGATCTATTTGTATTCTTTGCGCTCATCTAAAATCGCCAAGGAAGTACATCTGCTGGCTGCAACCCATGAACATGTCGAGTGGAAAACGCACTCCATTCAAAGATTTACCTAACAATGTACAAATAGGTATGTTCTGATTGTAAATGATTATTTCAGTGTACTGTACATGCTTGACTCTTGTTATTCCTGTCAGAACCAATCAACTGATCTGATTCCTCCAATACTCCAAGAAATGTGTGCTGCGTACTGCCCGAATGCTTTAGCTCTGATATTGCATTGGTGTGACTGTGATTGATTGTAGCTGGAGAAATGATGGTGTCATAAGATGTCAAGATATCATGGTGCATCAGCAAAATATAAAATGCAGGACAAAGAGGAGGAGGAGCAGAACATGGTACTCTGGTTACCTTCATTTAGATATTTTTTGTTTTATATCATGCATCTTTCCTAGATAATGCAGATTAAGAGCTATTAAATGCCCTGTGCACATACATCGTGTCAATAGACAATCTAGAGTGAGTTCATTTTTATGTTTTTTATTGAAAAGTTATTGAATTGTATAATAATGACAATATTCATTGACATACACACATGCTAATGTATGTTTGTTGTAGGTGTCTCACGGACTATTTGGTTATGAATTTTATATATAAGTGTGATGGAACAGACTTATCACCAATTTGCACCATGAGTATTGTCATTTTTAAGAGAACATGGTCAGATTCTTTTTTAACAAAATTTATGCTCTGACCCTTGTCCGGAACACATGTGTAGGATGGAAATTATGTAAGGATAGACAGAGTTATTTAAGTGTCGAGATAAAGAATAAAAAAAGAATATTCCTATATTTATACAAGAATTTGTAAAACACATTTAAATTAAGATGGTTGCACCTGTTGTAAACATTATGATGCACTCATGTATACATAGATGAGATCGTGTACTCTGAAACAATGTAATGACTACTCATTTATGTTTTTTGCAAGAGTGAAATTTATATATGAATTTTATTATGTTGGGCTATTGTATTTACTATTTATCACCGTAGCGTTAGCACGGGCATTGTACTAGTCATTGTAAAAGGCATGAATATGGCTTATGTTGCAACAATCGTCTCCATTGTGTTTTATTGTAGAGGAAGATTCATAAAAGACTCATAAATAAGCCAATTCAAATATTAATGACACTATTTTTAATAAATTCTATTTTGCTTCCTTTTTATGTACTTCAAAAAAACATTTTTTATATCTCCAATATTATTGTCATCTTGTAATATCTACAAACATTGATAGGGATGATAATCAAGCTTCATTTGTACACTTGCTACATGCTTACGTCTTAACAAAGAGATTGATGATTCATGGATTAAATATATTATATCTTGATTTATTGGAGTATACTTTAGTTTTGATTGATAATTGTCAAAAGGAAACCTTTTATTCTATTTTCGAATTATCATTTTTTTCTTAAATTTTGGCTAGCAATGCAAATAAAACTTCATTTGTTATGATTGTGTTGCCTACACCTTATTACACGGAAAATACATATTTATTTTAGAGAAAGACATGTAATAAGGTTTAAAAATTACATGTTTAATCAAAGGATGCCCAGTTGATTAATGTGGAAAAGGGCTGAAAATATAAATTTATTTTAGAAAAAAGGATGTTTTATCTTATATATCGAAAGTTTATTTTAAAAAATACTTACTTATTCAAAAGATACACAATTGAATAGTGTGGAAAGGGCTAAAAAAACAATTACGATTCTTGAAGGATCTAGATGTGAAATGTTAGCCATGGTGGAAGCACCAGTAATGAAATTATATTTCCTGAAAGCTCCAGATGCAAAGATATCATAGCTAAGGTGGAAGGACCGGAATTCAATACAGTTTTCTTGAAGGATCTATATGTAAGATTTCTAGGAGCATATCCAACGCTCACTATTTATCACAGGAGAAATCCAATGGTTGGAATTTCATAGATGATGTGGCCATGCTCTTTTGTAATGAAACCCACGCGTTTTAGATATATAAAGAATCACGGGCTCTCTCCGCTTCGCATTCGCTCTAGAAATGCGGGCCGCGCTGATACGCCTACAGAGCTGTGCGCTGGCCCATGTTTGATTTTGCGCTCGTCGCTCCACTTAGAAGGGATTAAGCCCACGTTTGGTCCAACATGAGCTCAGATAAGAGATGCCCAGAGCCGAGTATGACTGAAAGCCCACGTTCGCTAGCATTCAGCTTTTTCCATTCCAGTGGAAAGTACACTGATCTTTCGACTCCCATCCACCTTCCCGGAAAATCCATCCCCCATGGTTTGTAAAAGCTAGAGTGACACTTGGATTAAGCTCGTACGGCGAAAGGTAATGCCACGATATGTTGTCAGCTCAGGAGTTGGAAGTTATCATTACAAAGTAGAGCAAAAGAGCCCCGGTGCAAAATGAGATAACCTGTGTCCACAGCTCAGTGGAGCCAAGCTACTGGACTTTTGGCTTTAGACAAAAGAAAAGCAGCTCCTAATCGACCCGCATGGTCTCAGTGGAGGTAATTCCACCGCGTCTGCACATGGATGTCACTCTCAGGACGCAAATAATGACGACTTATTAAGTTGCTCCCCGTGGATGCAGATTTTCACCGTTAAATTCGCATTCGAGTAGGAGCGCGAGCGCCGATATGCACGGGCACGGCCTAGTGCGCCCAGAATGATGGCATTTCTTGTAGCAAGTATTATGGGTCCCAGTCATGAGGCTAAATAGATGTCCATGTCAAGCAAAATCCTAGTTGGAAGAGAGAAGCGAAGAGAGAGAAGAGCACGGGCGACTAGTTCGTCGCCCGCTCGTCGTAGGCGCATGCAGCTCGCCCGAGACGCGTTCCTGCTTGCTGCGGTGCCCAGCTTCAAGTAAAATAATTAAATATTTTGTAAGCGCCAGCACCCTATAGTGACCACTATATAAGAGGCTTTTACTGCTGGCTAAAAAAGACGTGGCACTTCATTTCGTCGGCAGCATGCGCTTCCCATTAGCCCTGCTCTTATTCGAGTACCTGCACAGCTCGAGGACAAGCATCAAGCTGCTTTCTCGTTGCTGTCGCCGCTGGGCAAAGCGCTCGCGGAGAATGCTGAACGGCCAAAAGGTGCCGAGTACCGAGCCGGCCGGGACTGACTGTATACAAGACAATCAACCAACTTTTTCAGGTCACGCGGTACTGTACTACTCCTATCCAACAAAAAAATAACCGGCGGATGGGCAGGATCTCGCAGTAAAACCAGGATAGGCAAGGCACGACCAGAATTACGGACAAAAAAAACTCCATAGATGACAAACTCAAAGGAACGCAACTGGATAGATTGCTTCAGGTAGTCCACATAGAAAAAACCAAGATGAAGCCAGTAGTAATTTTGGTAGTCGTCTTCATCATGTAGTATTCCTTTCCGTTGCTCCCGGAGCCCCATCCTCCTGTCCTACTCCGGGGCTGCCACCGGCAATTACCGTTGCCATGGGAAGCAAACAAGCAAGTAAAAACAGCAGAAGAGAAATCACTCTTGCTCCAGCACACACACAACAACCGTCACTGACTGTACTCCATACTGTTACAGCATGCGCCTTTAATCAAATTCAGCAGAGGCATGGGCCCGCAGAATTAAAGTACTGGCCCAATGCCACCTTCAATGGCACAGTCCCGACCGCGCAACTTTACCGTTGCATACTGGCCCACTGTTCCTTGACTTCTGCTGGCTGCTGCCATGTTACCAGCAGCTGCCCCAGGGCCTCGCTCCACACCACAGAGACTGGACCCGGTGGTGCATGGCCCTACCTGGCAGTCACATCGGCTGCAGCCACGTCACCACGATCGGGCTCCGGACGTCGTGCCCAGCGCCGTCCGACCAGACGAGGTAGCCGTACACCGGCGCCGAGGAGGGCGAAGAAGACGCCGCAGTCACCGTGACCGCGAAGCTCTGCTTCTTGGCGGCCGGGGAGAAGACGAGCTTCTCCGGCTTCACGGTAACGGACATGCCGCTGGTGGCCACCTGCACGCGCGCCCGGTACGTGGCGGACGCGTCGGCTCCGACGTTGGTGACCGTGCGGGTCACCGTCCGGGTCGTGTTCCCGCCGTACAGCACCACGGAGATGGACGGGTAGTTGAGGTCCGAGCCCGAGGGCTTACTCCTGGCGGGGCAGGAGACGGGCTTGTGCGTGACCACCTGGATCGCGTTGGGCTCGTACCCGATGGCGCACATGAACGCCACGTAGTCCTCCTCCCCGGCGTCGTACACCAGGCCCGGGTCCAGCGCCCGGCCCAGCGAAACCTGGCCCGCGCCATAGTCGAACGGCGTCGCCGCAGCGCTCCCGGCTTCGTCTGCCAGAGGCCCACCGCGGTTGTCGACGACGACGGCCGTGGTCATGAGCGCGGACCGGATGGCCGCCGGGGACCAGCCCGGGTGGGCCGACCGGAGCAGCGCCGCGGCGCCGCTCGCGTGCGGGCACGCCATGGACGTGCCCGAGAGGATGTTGAACTCGGCGCGGCGCGCGTCGCCGGGGAGGCCCGTGGGCCCCGTGGCACCTGTCCACGCCGCGAGGATGTTGACGCCGGGGGCGATGAAGTCCGGCTTGAGGATCTCCGGGACCAGTCCGTTGGGCCCGCGCGCCGAGAAGGACGCCACCACTGGCGCCGGCTTCACACCCACCACCGTCCCGCCGAATGTGATTTTCGCGGTCGGGTTGGACGCGTTGGCCGCGTAGGATTTGATCGTGTCGCCCTCCTTCTCGCCGACGGCAAGAGCAGGGAGGACGTGGGCGTCGCCGACGAGGCCCTCGCCGTTGGCCTCTCCGTTGGCGAGGACCATGGCCGCGCCGCCGGCTTCCATCGACGACCATACCCTTGGCCACGCGCGGGCTGCTCCCGCGGTCGCAGATGACAATTTTTCCTTTGACCATTGCCGGGTCGATGGAATTCTCCATGCACATGGACGCGGACAGCCCGCCTGATTTGCCAGGGTAGTAGAGCGGCAACGACGAATTCGATGTCAAAGGCTTGCCGGAATACAGCGACACGCCGGACAGCCTCGTTCCGTCGCCGAGGACTACCTCCGCGGGGAAATTCCGGTCGATGGTGCCGGCGCCGACGGTGGCGAGCCAGGGCGCGAGGTTGGTGACCGACATCGCGGTGGGCCCCTCGTTGCCCGCGGACACGGCCACGAACACCCCTTCGCGACGGCGCCGTACGCACCGATCGCGATGGGGTCGAGGTAGAACGGCGCGGTGACGCCGCTCCCGCCGCCGATGGACACGGAGACGACGTCGACGCCGTCGGCCACGGCGGCGTCGAACCCGGCGAGGATGTCGGAGTCGAGGCACCCGGCGCCCTTCCAGCACACCTTGTAGGCCGCCACCCTCGCCTTGGGCGCGACGCCCTTGGCCACGCCCGCGGCGTACCCCGCCATGCTCGCGCCGTACGCCACGCTCCCCGCGGCCGTGGTCGCCGTGTGGGTCCCGTGCCCGTCGGCGTCGCGCGGGGAGTTGAACTCCACGGACCCGTTGGTGGAGACGGACTCCACGCCGTAGTGCGCGTCGTGGCCCCGGGAGAAGAAGCGCGCGCCGACGAGCTTGCGGTTGCAGGAGGTGGCCGGGAAGCCCGGCGCGGCGTCGCAGCCGCCGCGCCACCGGGCGGGGACGGGCGGGAGGTTGCGGTCGGAGAGGCTGCGGCGCTCAGGCCAGACGCCCGTGTCGAGGACCCCGACGATGACGTCGGAGCCGTAGTCCGCGAGGGACCAGAGGCCCAGCCGCGCGCGGAGGCCCATGAACTGGGGCGAGCGCGTGGTGTGGAGCGGTCGCACGCGGTCCTCGAAGGCGGCCAGCACGGCCGGGTGGCGGCGCAGCTCGGCGGCGCGGGAGGCGGGGATCGACGCGGAGAAACCGTGGAAGACGGTGCCGTACACGTGGAGGGGCTGGAGAGGGGCCCCGCCCGCCGCGGAGGAGGCGAAGGCGGCGGAGGCGTACCAGTGCGCGTGGGTGGGGAAGACGGACGGCTTCGCGCTGTGGTCGACGCGGAAGATGTACGTCTTCCTTGGCTCCTGACCTCCACCGCCGTCGTCGGCAGCTTGGGATAGTGCCGGGGCCGACAGCACGAACAGCAGCAGGACGAGGAGCGGAGCGGCCATTGGTGCGAGGGACGGAGCTCGGGGAGTGAGTGTGTGCGAGTGGAGCGAGAGTGATGGCGCCGTGGCGCGGACCGGTGGAAGCGGATAAACCGGGTAGTGCGCGGAGTTATAGCGTGGGTAGTTGCGGGAGTTCTGCTGCAGCGGTGGCCCTCGACGTGGGACAGCGGTAGTAATGTCACGTCACGTTTTGCCCAAGCCCCAGCGCCCCATGGCAGGACGGTTATAAATGCCGTAGTCAGTGAGCGGTCCGAATTGGGAACGAGCACGCTCACAAGCTGCCAGGTCCTCGTGCGGATGATGCCGGAGGCCTGCCTTCCGTTGAGCGGCGCCCGTCGTCGTCACGTGTGCGATACGATTGGCTTGCGTGGACCTTTTTCACGGTTATATGCTGAGGACATCTGGGTCAAAGTCCTGCACGATGCTACTACTGGCCCAAAGATGATATGCTCACGCGGCAAAAAGAATTACGTGGCCGTGCGACTGAACTGACCGAGGTTAAGCGCGGATTAAGCAAAGCACTTGTGCAGTTGCGCTCAATTAATGTGGGCATCGATTCTAAGCCGAATCTGGAGGTGGAGGACGGGAGCGTGCTTTTGTGGTAAAGTGAAACGTTGGGGCTCTACCCACGCTCGTTTTCCAGTGGCATCTGGCATCTGCCGGGTACCGAATCATGAGGTCTTTCTGCCCGCAAAAGCGATGGGCGTGGCCTCATCCAATTGACTGACTCATTATCTTTTTGTTCTCTCGCGATTAAAGGCCTTTAGGCGCCCAATCTGTGGCGTAAAACAAGTGGCTTTATTTGTAAAAAAACATTAATACAGCTGGGTTTGTCTGTGTAGGGCATTTTTGGATCGATGTGGAAAATGGGGGGATTGACTTGCATCTCCTTTTGCTACGAGCCTACGATTAGGTCGGGAAAACTTCACATTGCAGCTGAATCGTTGAGTAATGGGAACAAAAACTTCAGACTGCAACTCGACGGTTGAGTTATGGAAGACCCTGAGAGTTCAGAACTTGAGATTGCAAGCTACCGAGTAGCAGCAGCATCGCTTGTGCTTAACGAGGCCTTCCCTGGCCATACAGCGAGAAGTGGATAGAGCGCGTTGGGCCCCTTCCCCACGATGCAGCGTATGCACCGCTGTTGTGGGCTTTCCGGAAGAAGACGCGGAAACAATAGAGAATACAGACCTGTTTTACCGGCCCATCACGGAGTTGTATCGGCAAGACGGGTCATAATTTCTCAGTCCGACCCATTCAATTTACGGATATTTTTGTTCGACGACCAACAAGAGTGACGGATTGTCACTTTGTCAGTGCAACCTCCACCCCTCCAGAAGCAGTCCACAGCTCATTTTCAGGCGAACGACGTTTTTTTCTACTATCGATGGCAACAACGAAATTTGCCCGTGTTTCACTCCAAGCATTCTTGTTTGTGTGTGTCCTCGACAAAGAGAGCTCGGCAGACAGTGTCCTCAAATGACTTTTTGGTCTTGACTTGACCTCCTTATTGGGATTTTTTTTTGTTGAGGGGAACTACTTATTTGGAATTTGCCAGGAGAAAAGAAGCAAACGGAGCATTGTTCAGTGGAATTTCTACGTCACAGAGCTGGACGTTTCACTAATCCGCTGCCACTCCCTCAGCTACTTTGTTCACAACATCACACCACACAACTCTCGAAACACCGGGAACACAAAAAAGAAAACCAGCACGGCGGATGCCGGATTCTAACACCCACACAAACCCTCGTCAGATATATATCCCTACGAGAGCTAGCACACCAACAACGGCAGTTAGCATCCGGCCGATGATACGTACAGCAGTGAGTGGTCACAGGACAATGGAGCACACATTTTCTGATTCCAAAGTAAACAGGCATGGTCGCATGGAATCATCCATGGGCTCTCATTGCGCGCGGCCTCTGATGACGTCGAAGCCCATCTCGGAAGGGTCGGTGGCCTGCACCTCGTAGTGGACCCCGTCCAGCAGCCGCCGCAGCCCTTGCTTGGACGTCGCGTACAGGATCTTGGCTCGGATCCTCGACGCCGCCGGTGACCTGCTCGTTGTTCATCAGATCGAATAAAATGCGTTATTAGCACAAGCAAAGCAACGAATCCGTCAGCCAAACACACACACGTCTCCTGTCTCCAAACCCACTCACTGCCTGCGCACGCCCACTGGAAGACGCACCAGCAGCCACCAGCTGCCCAGCAAAATCAAAGCGCTTTTTTTAACAAATCGGAACCGGAGCAAGTGGAAGGGCTCGCTACCACCGCTTAAACAATTCCGTCGTGCTGCCAAGTGATTAAATAGGTCGTGCTCTTTGCTGGTTTCTGCTAGTTCTGGGCAAACCAAGAAAGAGATGACACTGCAAGTAATTAAACCACTGTCCTAATTTTGTATCAGCTCGGGGACGGACAGATCTAAACAGCAGGTGGATTCAGGCAGCCAGGGCTAGATCAGATCTGATAAAGCAACCGGCCATATATTATTAGCAGTGTGGAGAGGTTTAGGGAAAACAATAATGCATGTAATAGCACTGAAGACAACAGTGACGCGAGGATGATGAGGGAGGCCTAGCTAGATAGGGCTTATCAGGAAAGTTTGGTCCCCGTCATGATCTCGACTAAAGTTTTGGTTGACAAGGCAGAGGGGATGAGTATCAAGCAACTTTTTGTTTGTGGGGAATGGAAAAGGCTTGGCGCACCTGCCTCCCTTCCTTCTTCCTGATAAGGATGCCGCACTGATTGAACAGTCATTAAGATCTGCGGATTTCTCGTCCATTTTCTGGTGCTATGGCGTGCACATTGGGTCTTAGAGGACATGCTTTCCTTGTTCTTCTTCACAAGCAACAGGACGCGTTCTAGACCGGCTTCCTCTCCTATGATGAAGAACAGTAGTATTCTAGAAAGGAAATGTCAATTTAGCCAGCAGTTTTGTGACTTTTTGGCGACCTAACTTGAATTATTCCGACTTTTGAGTTTGCAAGACGCCGTTCCACATGTGTTCTCAATCAAATCAAGATTCCAGCAGCAGTTGCGAATGGTTTTACGGCCGTGATCAAATGGGGTACGCCTACGCCGTGTTTTTAACGCTGCAAAAGACGAAGAAGGATTTGATTTCTCGGCTGTCGTACTAGTTTATAGGCCAGTTGCGGATCGTCCAAGCGGCATGAATGCTTCCGGAGAAAAACTTACGGAAGCAGTTTTTGGACAGTTGGCACTGCTACGGGGTTCAACGGATTCGTGAACGCTGGCGCCGCCGTAGCAAGGTCGAAATTACTCTGCTGATGGCTGCGTATAGTTAAATGGGCTTGGACCACACCATTCGAGCATCGGTATCAAGGAGTTAATTGGCTCTAGCGCAGCTTACAAAGTTTAGTAATACCATTACTGCTTCTAATCAAGATCTCCATGGACGGGAGAGAGAGAACTTTTTCGCTTTTACGCCGCCTGCCGGGGCAGAAGGCGCAGAATTGATTCTCGCACGGGAAACGAAAGGCGATCGAGCGATTAGGAATTACCAGGCGATGAAGAAGATCTTGCTCTTCTGGCAGTTGTCAACGGTGACGAAGTCGAAGTCGAAGACGGCGTAGCGGCAGTCGTCGCCGGGCAGCGCGGCGACGAGCTCCTCGTACCCTTCCCCGGGGCCGCCGACCTTGTCCACCAGCACGGCGCGCGAGCGCTCGTCGATCTTGAACACCACGAACCGGTGCACCTTCTTCCACTTCATCTCCTGGAACCAGCGCTGGCACTCCTCCTTCACGCTCATCCCCTGCGTCGCCTGCAACCACGGAATCGACGATACAGGGAGAATCGTCAGCCATGGCTGCTCCGAGAGGACGAGCCCGGCGGCGGAACCGATCGAGGAACCGGGTTTTTACCATCTTGTAAGCCATTGCCATGGCTGAAAAGACCGATCGTTGCGGTTGCGGACGGACGCGGCGGTGAGGAGACGGGGGGTGCTCTCGTCTTTAATTTGGTGCGGAGGCGAGCCGTTCCCCTGCTGCGGGTTCTTTTGACATTAGGTGAGACGGCGGTTGGACTTTATAAAAAGAGTGGCCAAGCAGCACAAAATTCCCTTATTCTTCTTTTTACAAATGGGAAAAGGCGATAATGCAACGGGCACATGCTGTTCCACCACACCCTCTACGTGCCTTTCTTGTGTTGTATTGCTTGCAGGTGAACCTGCAATATTCTCTAGCACAGTTTTGTGCTATTTTACGGTTACAACTGGTCCTTCATTCTACTACTCCTCCCTTCTATTGAAAGTGTCGTTTTAGATTTTTAGACATCATTTTTTAACTGTTCGTCTTATTCACAAAATTTTTGTAAATACTATATATTTTTTTCAAATTTAATTTATCGTTAGTGATAATTTAATAATAATGTATTTATTTTTTTATTCTTATAAAATTTTTGAATAAGACAAGCGATCAAACGTGAAATCGAAAAGTCAAAAACGACACTTTCAATGTGACGTAGGTAGTAGTATTTTAGTATTACAGATGAAAACAATGTTTTCTACAGAAGAGAGTTGGATTTTTTTCCTGAACAATTAACAATTAGATTAACCCGAAATCTTCACTCTAGTTTAAGATGAAAATCTGTTTGGTGGGTGAGATTTTTCACCAATAAAAAAATTATGAGAAGTTACAAATAGATTGACCCAAATTTTGGAACCACTTGGCAATGCGCAGTGGACCATCATCATCACTAGCGTGACCATAGGAGAGGCAAAACAATCTCTCAAGATTTGCACCGGTCATTGGCCCTCGCGAGCGTGGGGCACGGTGGCTAGCGCACGCCCCGCCTAGGATCACACACGGCCCGGCCACCCTCGCCGAGGCTCGTCATGAGCCGTGGCCATCCTTTGCTTCCAAGGTAAGGGAGGAAGAGGGCGAGGCACCCCGCACTCTGCCACTTGCCAATCGCAACGCAGATGGGCACACCGCCACCGGCATGCCCCTGGGCAAGGCGCCCCAAGAAAAGAAGAGAAAGCGCGCGCCGCGGTGGGGTGGGGTGGGGTGGGCAGACATGGGGGCCTCGCCTCCTTTCAGCCCTTTCCCGTTTTCTTTTTCCACGATTGATTAGCGCGCCCGGCCTGTTCGTTTCCCCTATCTAATTTTTAGAGGGCCAAATCAAAGAGAATTTTATCATTTTAGAGACTTAAATAAAGTCTAATCTCGAAACTAATTACAGATCCCCTATCTAATTCACGAGACGAATCCAACGAGGATAGTTATAGTATTATTAGAAGATGTTTACTGTAGCATCACCGTAGCATAAACATAGATTAATTAGGATAATTAGATTCGTCTCGCGAATTAGAGGTGGTCGTGACATAGGTTTTGTCATTAAATTAATAAAAATACTACTAAATAAGTAAGATTCTCTTCGATGTGACAAGATATAAATTTTAGAGGGTGAAACGAACGGGGCCGAACTCTGTCGCTGAGTTCACGTTGGTGTCGGTGAGGCGGATGCGCAGGCTGTCGCGGCAGGCACCAGGCAGGCGGCAGTGGCGATCAGATGGGGCGTTTCGTCTCGTTGCGCGTGGCATTTTGCGCGGTGGGATATGAGGAAACTCGTTCGCGCGAGTTCGGCTGGTGGTCTCTCTCTGCTGGCTCCTCCGGTTTGCGGACCCGGTCGTTCGGTGCATAACGGGAAGATCGCCAAGTGAAGCAGAGTAGTATACCTCATAGTTCAGTGGGTACCGGTCATGGTAGTTGTCTAGGGATTCAGGTTTTGTGAGCTGTTAAAGAATGCAATTGATCAGAAAAAACAGAGCTTTATGGGCACACTGTTGCGTAACAATTGGGGGACTGAAACGGAAAACTATGTCGCCTTCCATCTATGAAGATAAGCACGAGAAAAGTCTTAATCTAGGTACAGGGCAACATGGTCATCGTGCCCCAGCAAACATTGCAGGCTACTAGTATAAACCTTTTTAGCCGTTCTACATGCTCGAGTGTTCGGTAATCATCCTTCCCCTGCAGGATCATGAGCTCTGGTTGTAGGCTACACTACTAGTACTAGACAGCTCTCCATGTTGATGCTACACTACTACTACTAAGACTCGGAAACAGTTTTGGCACGAAAGCACTGAAGGCATGATGGTAACCAGAAATCACGGGAACAATGTAATGTCGACTGAGAACCCAACGATCGACAAGGTTTCGCACTTCTTTTGATCACCGAAATCGAAAATTCAAGTCCAACTTCTTTTCTCAGTTTCTCCTCTCCTCTACCGTGTCCGTGTCCGTCCTAGCTCTCTTGCAATTTGCTCGCTTTAATGTCGTCAATGATTGAGTCACGGTGCACACAGCACTCATTTTCCACGCAAACAGAACGCCGCGTCCCTTCGGCAGATCAAGAGGCTGCAGCCTGCAGGAGGGGTAGGGCCCGTACCTGCATTACAACGACGTCTGACGCGAGGACGAAAGGTAAGGCAACAAGAATGTGTAATGTGCTCAAAGAATTATTTGAGAGAACTGCAGAAGCACGGAAGAGTTATGTGACGGCATCTGCCGACGAGGAAACACGACAGCTTATCTCGCCTGTTCGCGCGCCACTTGCTCTGGTCTGGACCGAGGCAAAGCTCGGGCCGGTTCATGGGTCGAGTGGGCTTCAAGCCCTCCCATTTCATCGTTGCCTCACCAAATCAGGATACATGATTCTAAAGAAAAATCAGAATACATTGTTTATTTGTTTATAGCGCAGAAACCATTACATCCTTCTTTAGCTGCCTCACACGCTCTCTCTTTTTCTCTCCCTATAATATTCATTCTTAGTTGCAAATAGAAACATGATATCCTCATTAACAAAATCGGGTGCAACACAAGTCAATTGTTTTACTCTGTCATATTGGTCACGACTCTCTGGGTTGTCACCTCCGAGAATAGTTGACAATGGCTCTGAAGTCTCAACATAGGCAAGACAATTTTATTTTCTAATGAGAAATTATTAAAAATATAATTTTATAAATTTATGTCATGTGGATCTTCTTTAGTTAAAAGGGACGTGAAGGAGTGGAATATCTAGAACTAGTTATGCATACAAGCGCTTAGAGAGACTAGCAATAGACATGTCTGAATCTTGATCATTTTTCTTCTTTGGTCTTGTGTTCTTTTTTATGTCTCTCCTTTTTCGTGTTTCTTGTGGGTTTTGTCTCTAGCCTATTCAACGTGTTTGCGATAAAAGGCTATGTTATTGTTGTTGTTGCTGTTGTAGGATATTATTTAGTTCCATTAATTTGAAAATTATATTCAGAAGGATTTTAAAATGAAGTTACATTAGAGAGAAAGTTTAATTTAAAATTTCAAAATCAACATAAAATTCGCTGGCTCCTCTTCCCCCAGCCCAAAGCTCAGCAGGGTAGGGCTCGCTAGCTATAGGATTTCCGGCCTGTGGACCGAAGAAGGTCCATGGTTACAATCCGGCCCACGTTCACTTCCCCAACGTGGCTTGGCTTGCGAGTTTGCGACCAAAACAATAGACGGCCACACCCATCCTTCCCCGTTGCGGGTGGCAAATAAGAGAGAGAGAGAATTCTAGATAAACCCTAGATCATTCAATCACCGAATCGTCCGCTAGCTTTTGCGCCGCCGCGGATCAAGCAGCAAGGAAGAAGAAAGATGCCGTCGGCCGGGATGGGAAGGCGCGGCGCTGAGGGCGACGGCATCCTGGCGGCCATCTCCCGGTCGCAGGTGGCAGCGCACGGGCGCGATGCGGCAGCGATGGCCAAGAAGCTGCTGAAGAGCACGGGTAAGGCGGCCTGGATCGCCGGAACCACATTCCTGGTGCTGGTGGTGCCGCTCATCATCGAGATGGACCGGGAGCAGCAGCTCAATGAACTCGAGCTCCAGCAGCAGACCCTCCTCGGCTCGGCGCCGGCAAAATGAGATCTCGTCCCCTCCTGTTTGTCGAGAGGTGTCTGTTTTTATCATCATCATAATCATCACCTGTTTAGTCGAAGAAGAACTCGTTTTGATTTCTGTTAGATGGTTTAATCGGAGTAGTAGTTCAATCTCAGCCTGTGTTTGCTACCCTATTACCTGTATCAATATATTATTAGACCCATGCCTTCTTGCAGTATGTTTGCTTATCACACTGTTTGCTGCTCGTCTGCTTATGCTGATGCTCAATTACGCATCCTTGTCACGTATGTCCATGAGTTGTGCATTTGGCAAACCAATGTTGATCCTTGGAGTTGAGCAAGGAAAAAAATCGTGCCTTTAATTTATGGTTATAGCAGCCGATCTTGTTTTATTGTTGCACGATGATTACAAGACACCGCTAGTGCTTGAAGTGACAAGATGTCTGTTTGTCCTCTTTACAGTTCCTTGGATTTTTCATATGTGTAGACCTGCGCTGGTTGGCAAAGAAACCAATCACAGCTATTGCTGCTGCTCATGTATTTGACAATACTCTAGTTAAGTAGGTCCTAATAGATTTTGTTAAACTGTGCTTCGATAATTTATGTATGGAATCGTGGATGATCTTTTCATGTTGGTGAAATATTTTCAATGAATTTCTCATCTTATTGAAATTTCAGAATTTTCTCATCTTAGAATAGGGATTCCTGCTTCGCTCTTATGACATCTATTTATGCGCTACAGCACCTGCAAATTTTGTTTTCACCAAAAACAATCTGCATAAGGCTAGTTTCTGCATCAAGCATCTCATAAACACAAAATCAGATAATCCTTGATAACTGTAGTCTTGCATCAGTTTGATTCCCGCTTCCTGTTCAGTTTCAATTTGTTCAGACAAAATACTTGGTGCCCAAAGGTACTATCAGATTGTATCAGAAAAGCTGCAAATATCATATTGTTGTTGCTGCTCATGTATTTGACCCTACTCTAATGAAGTAGGAACAAAAGGATTTCGTTAAACTGTTCTGCTACACACTCTTGTAATATGGATAGATGATCTTATAATGTTGGTGCAATGTTTTCAATGATTTTCTCCTCATCGAGAATTTTCCTCACTATTGTTTGACTAGTCATCCAAACACTTCCTAGTCTGTCACTGGATACTGGTAGTGCTTGGGGGATGAGATGACTGTTTTTCCTCTTTACAGTTAGTTCTAGGCTTTTCATATGCGTGTGACCTGTAATATCAGCGGTCATTGGCAAAGAAACAATCACAGTTGCTGCTGTATATATTGGACAATACTCTAGCGAGGTAGGAAATTTTGTTAAACTGCCCTTCGATAATTTGTATATGTAATTTTGGATGTTCTTTTATAGAATAACAACAAAGTGTTTTGTCCCAAACAAGTTGGGTAGGCTAGAGTTTGGATGTTCTTTAATGTTTATGACACTTTCAAATTTTCTCATGTTTTTTATATTGTAATACTATGATCCAAACTCTTCTACTCTAGATTATGCCTGCAATTATTCATCCTTGGGCTTCATTTCATTTTCTGTTTGGTGCACAACAAAGCACTATTTCTTCTACTTTGTGGTTAGGATTGAAGTTAAATGGTAGTTGGATTTGTAAAATACATATGATTTTCTTGAAAACTTAACACTGCAGAATGGGTTGTATAAATTATACTCGTCCATCCTAGAAATGATGTCGTTCCGACAGCCAAGAATAAGCTACGGCCAGTAGAAATTGGTTGTCCTAAACGACATCAATTACCGAATGGAGGAGTATGTTAGAATTTCGGAATTGCTAATTTCTATAATAGCAGTTATATCATTACTTTACATCTGTGTCATGAATTCTATGTTATGTAGAATGTGGAAATCAATGGGAAATTATAAGCTAAACATAAATTTGGTGGTATTTTCCTACCCCGTATTTTAATATGGAAAAGTAATGTAACGTGTGAAAAATGGATTACATACTATCAATAGTGAACATTAGTCAAACATAAACATTATATCAACACACAAGTATAAGAGTAGGATCAATGTACCTCTAAATTAACTAGTGTATTATCCGCTCTAATGTTACTGTGACATGCAAATCAAACAACCGAAAAGACTTTTTTCCATCTTCACCTCACATCATATATTCAAGTAAATCTGGCTAATAAAGATCACACTTTGAGACAACTAACACATAGGCCTCACCCCTTTTGCAAAGCAAAGCAGCATGGTGGAAGTTGAGGGTGGCTTATGTGTTTGTTGGCTTCAGTTGGCTCATAATCCAGGAAAATAGTGGAGGTAGAGTAAAATAAACAGACAATGTCCCCAAACACGAAGTCAACCTTCACTGCACATGGTTCCTTTGGTGGTAATTAGCACCACAAAATCCATGGCCATAGACCATGAACATTCAAAGAAGGCAGAGTCTACAGAAGTGGGCTCAAAAGCTCTGAAGACGGCAGGGCCGTTCAGATATCCAGCGGATGTATTTGGAGTATGACGGTAGTACGACAGGCACGCCCGTACGACCGCAGCACTCCACCAGAAAGCGATGGGCGACTGGGAGAGGCTGACAGGCACAGCACATCGTCTCGTCGATCTGCACTGGGGACGACTATCTTGACAAGAGAGATGCGACGAGCTTTCCTGTCAGACTTGTACTCCTTGATTGGCCATGGAGAGGCCTCTAAGCTAACGTTTGGGCGCTAATCCGAAGGGAGTCAAAGGACGGAACGGCCCCCTGGCAATGGCAAATGTGTTTATGGTTACTGATGTGCTTGGGGCAGGTGTGATGTTGGTATTGGCTGCTAATGGACCTATCAACAAGGTCACCACAGCCCTCCACCATCAACCCAACTTTGGTTTGTTAATCCCATCATTAATAAGCTCATCGATACCAACTTGTCACGTAATGGCAGTCTTACATTCTAATACAGTTTTTGTCGTTTTGGTTGGACCCCGATCCGGCTCGCCCACCAGCCTCCGCTCAGTTCTCCAATCGACGCCGACGCCCCCAGCACGCTGCCTCGCTCACGCATCGCCGTCCACCACCGGGCCAAAACCTCCTCCCAGCTTCCATGTCCGAGGAAGATGAATCCCTCGGAAATCCAGATCTGAACTCGACCCTACTCCACCGACACGCCCTCTACCTCCGACCACGGGCCGACGTGCCAGTAAGAGGACGGGGGGGGGGCATTACAGTGATCGCTTCCTCGCGTAGGCAAGGCCTATCAATTCCTGTTTTTGTTGATAACAATCGTGGCACCATTGGTACCATTAGTTGAAGGCGCTCGAACTGTGTTCAAACATGGAAACAGGTAGCTGACTATTACCAGTCCGTAACCACCAGTTGTCGAAGTAGTCTGATAAGTTTTTGAAGAAAAAAAATTGTTTTTCCAGTCTATTTAACCACTGCTCCATCCACTAATCTATTTTTTACCATATTGAATCAGCTTGCAGCCAGGACGCAGAAAGAAAAATAGTTAATTAGTATCATATGCTGCAGAACTAACAGATATAACCACCAGCTAACTACTTTCTCCCCGCCCCCGAAACCATAACCAAAATGGATACTCAGTCCAGCATACAAAAGTTACAGTGAGGCCTCTACCAGTTTCACTTCCGAAATAAACATGACATGAACACTTGCAGGCAACAGATCTCTTTAAACATAATATGGAGACAAGTTGGCAGTCATAATACAAATTCCCTTGGCATTAAGTTACGATGATTAAAGCACAGTTACACAGGGATAAGTAAATTGCAGGACCAAACAGAGAGAAGTCTGCTGAGGCAGCCAAATCTTCCAATCGACTTGTGTGCCTGCAAAAATTAGAAAGAAATGTTAGTCATTGTAAGCAGGTACTAGTACTAGGAAGCAAAGGAACACACCAATTAGGAGTTACTATCACTAAATCTCTCGTTTCCTTAGACTCCCGACTTTGAAGAAAACATAACAAGGATTACAACGTTTTTTTTATAACAAGGATTATAACATTGTCTAATATCAGGCCAATGCAGAAAGATGTCAGATTTCCAGAATACTACCAGCTCTATCTTAAAATACACATGAGCTTAGTAGCAATACTAGAAACAGCACAAGAGCTGAACACGCTATACTGAACATGTATTCCACAAAATCAACAGATCAGGTTATAACATCTTACAGGAAAGCAAGGAAAATGGCTACATTATTTCTTCTCATCTTCTGGTTTGTCCGTCTTGTCTTCCTTCTTCTCTTGCTGTCAAAATGGGAAAGGTAGTACTTCAGATTTGGTAATAAGTATGCATAGAAAACAAAACAACAGTCATTCCTAAAATTATGCATAGCAGTTAACATGAAGCACATGTACATAGATAAGAAAACAACAGTCATTCTTAAAATTATGCATAGCAGTTAACATGAAGCACATGGATTCTTGATTAGTATACAGAGGCAACACCTTCAAATGGCTATAGCAATTTGATGATACTTTGCTCCCTAAGAGTGCTCATACCAAAATAATGTGCTATTACCATGTCATCAATCCAAATGCAACTGTTAAACATAAAACATTATAGCAACATGCCATTGAAAGGGGCAGATGCACTGAAACCTTCTGTTACAGAAAGATAAGTGTGCCTTACACATTACTTTATCAACATATGTCACAGTAAACTATTATTTTTTTTATTTTAGCAAAATGAGGCTGAAAGATAACAGGAAGGTTATGAATGAACAACAACAACAAAAAAGCATACCTCTCCCTGGCCATGCAACGATGCCAGCAAATCTTTAACAGATGGGTCATTGGGATCAACACCAGGAAGCTGTAATTTCATCCCCGGAAAGGATTAATTAGTTAACTGAAATTGCTAAGCTACAATCTTGTATGCCATCAGTAGAAAAAAAACTTACAGAATTAAGAATAGATGTAACAAATGATCGGTCTTCAAACACTTTACTCATATCAGATTCACTGGACATGTCTGCATCCTGGACAGACATTTGAAGAGCTGCATATAAAAAATTCGAATTAGATCTTGGAATTTTAACATGTGATTGAACGCCAACAGAAAAGAAAACGGGGATAGTAGAGAAACAAAGGAAAGTGAGCTATGTTCCTAAGGTCAGGCTTAATGATCAACCAAACTATAAATTGTACTCAGTGATTTGCTTATGGTTTAATAACTCTTAACAAATATTCAGATAGCACGCGAGCTGGAACTTTTAAAAGGATAAGTATGGAATAAAGTAGCACTCTATTACAAGGATTATGAATTTCTTTATCTTTATTAGCATAATCAGAAGGAAACAAACTGTATGTACTTACTAGCACCACCAAAACTGAAAACAAGGAAAAAGGACACACCTAATGCCAAGTCTGGGTCGACTGCACTAGCTTCTGCCATAGCAGCATCAGCCACAGCTGCGGATCCTGAAGCTTGCTCCATTGACATTGCCAGGGCCTGCTGTAGCAGATCGTCATCCTCCTGTGATTATAAATTTATTAGCCATCTATAAGCTCCATTTGGCATTTTGATAAATAAACATCCAACAAATAGTTATAAAAGAAAGATACTATTGAGATTTATCTTTTATGATTAGTGTTCCCGAACATAAGTTATGGTGCCTAAGGTCTTGCTAAAAAAATACTATTGACCAAAAGGATCGAAAGGCAGATCTGTACAGAGCTGAGACTATTTGAGTCATTGAATAAGGATCACTGCAAATATAATCATTTTAATTCTACACAGTTACACCAAATTCACTAGTAAGTTTGTATGTCACGAGCAGAGTTCACAACACTGCAATAGAAGAAACAAATATGGAAGTGTCAAACAAGCCTTTTCAAATACATCTTTCCTCCTTTTCAATTGACTGAAAGTTTTGAAACTTTTAATCACATGATTTGTCCTAGAATTTGTATTTTTGTGGGGGTAATGTAGCATGTAGAAAAAGAGGGAAAATCTGTTAAAAAATTGTTTTTTGTAGACCATCCAATTTTGATCAAATGGCGATGAATGTTCCCAAACTTTCAATCGACTGAACTAGCAAGTCCCTTTCAAATATATCCTGAGAATGAGGTAAGTCCTTATTTGTTTCTAACTGTTGGATAGCAGCAATACCTTTGGTTGTTCTTTCTTGTCATCAGCAGATGCATTTGAGGGAGGTTCTGCTTCAGCCATAACAGCATCAGTGTTTGAGCTCGAAGCATGGTCCTTATTTTCAGTACTTGAAGAATCTTCTGCTGCCTTTTTTGCAATAGCTTCTTGCCTTGCTCGCTCTTCTTCCATAGATAACCGCAGTGCTAGCGCCAACTCTGGATCCACATTTGGGTCCACACCAAAATCAAATCCTCCAGATGCTCCAGTAGCTGCAGCAGCTGCTGCAGAAGCAGCAAAACCACTTCCACCTTCTTCACCCGTAAATATAGGAGTGCTGCAAAAGGATATAAACATCAGATTATCAACACGTCACCACATAAGGAAACCTAGTGCCCCAAAGAACAAAACCACATATTTACCTTAGAAGGACATCAGAAAGGGCATTGTCACCAGGTGGGACATGAACAATGTGGCTGCTATCACTGCTGTTGACAGCAGAAATCAGCGCTTCCAGTTTTTCAGGCTTCTCATCATCAGACTCACCAAAGTCAACAATATCAAGAGCAACATTGTTCTTCTTCAACTTTTTCCCTATTGTCTCCAAAACTTTCTTGTCGTAGTTCACAGGACTGACAGATAGGACAGTGTCATTGATCACAATTCAAATAATATAAAATTTATAGTTGCCAAAAAAATTGCCACCCATGCATACCTTCCCACAAAAGCTATAATTCTCTGCTGCTGCCTCTTGTTCTGCCGATGCTTTAGTGCCAACTGAGCAACCTGAATAGCCGCGGCCAAGTTTGCTTCAGCACCAACCTCCAGTCCTGCACAGCATATTACTGGGCATCAATTTGTTGTAAAAGTAAAATTACCACGATCTACCGAAATGAGATAAGAAAGCCATGTTTATCATCGAGCTGCCTCCTTAATGTAATAAGTAGATTATTATTACGCATTTTACACTGAACCTCTAAACTAGTAGGCACAATTCTCTTCGATATCACTACAAAGACACCACCACAGTAGTAAATGGCTAAGGAATCCGTGTGTGAACTCACCGTGCATACAGGCGAGGATCTTCCCGAGGTCGCTAGTGGGCGTGACGAGCACTCGCACACCCTTGCCCGCCATCGTCATGACGCCAACAGTGTTCTCCGGGTTTGACTGCAACCATCCATTACACAGAGAAACAATCAGATCCGGAATCTCCGAAACCCTAACACACACGAAAGCTGTCAAATCCGATCGATCGGATCGAACGAGAGGACAAGACGGGCCGTACCTGGGTCTTGGCGCCGCAGATGAGGTTGACAGCGTCGGCCTGCGCCTGGAAACGCGACGGCGAGTAGTCACCGTTCCGCATCCACTCCGAGTTGTCTATGCAGATCATAGTCGCCTGCGGGGGAAAAGCCACCGGAGAAAGAATTAGTTATGGATCGGAATCAGCGTCGAGAGAGGCCGGCAGAGGCTGCTCTGCGTACCTCGAGAACCATCGTGTCGCCGCCGAGGTGTCGCCGCCGCGGCGAGTCTGGGGAGGGTTCTGGTTTGGTTTGCGGAACAAGATAGAACAGAGAAGGCTGGATGCGTGCGTGCGTGTGCCTTATTTGGAGCTGGAGTATACAGTAATACAGTATACAGACGGGGCCGAGTCCGGACCCAACACTGCCCGAGCCCGACTTAGCCTGGTAAAGGGCCTCAGGCCACGGGCCTTTTGCGGTCGAGAAAATCAAGGCCCTTGCCTAACAAATTGCAAAAACAAGGCTTCCATGTATGAGTCCGTCGGATTGCAAGTTTGGCAGTTCTGGTTCTGATTTGTCTAAAAAAAGTTCTGGTTCTAATTTCTGAATGATCCTTCCCTCGAAAGAAAAAAAACGAAACACTTCTGAATGAACCGGGAATAAAAAAGACAAGAAAAGGGAAAGATGTCAGATAATTCCCGTGGCAGCAAACCCTCGTGAATGTGGTCAAATTAATCCACAGCCGTTCCGAAAATCATTACCAAATGTGAGTGGCTCATTACAAATTCATTAATTTTTACCATGTGTTTACACCAGTCAGCTGCTACAGAGGTACATGATTTCTTTTCAGAAATCAGAACAAATGAAAATTCTATTGAATCTAGACAAAGTTCCACGATGTGGCCTGCGTATCTAGAACACTTCGTCACGTTGACAGATGTGGAGGAGCACTGTGCCCTGAAATTGCTTACTCCCTAGTCCCTCCAGATGATCATTTCTTCATATGATGGAACGCAGAATTAATAAAAGAGCTTTGTTATGGTGTTTGAAGTTAATAAGAACCGTTCGTTTGATCAGATCTAATGGCTAAAAATAGGGAGGTACCTAGTAAAAAGTACTTTAATCTATGGACCAGTACCAAAATATGGTGGGCCTGATACTAACTGTTTTCATTTTTGCTAATTAAATAGAGGGCAGATTAGTAACTTTCCATCATATAACGTATTGACCGACGAACCGTTTTCTTCAATCGAGAACTTCCATTGCAACTCGCGACGGCGGTAATGGCATTGCCGGAAAGCCCTACGAAACGGCCTTGGTGAGCGATGTCCCAGGCGGCAATGTCAAATGAAGACCGAGACAGGGAAGAGACAGAACTTGGCCTCCAACGTCCATATCAAGTGCAAGAGAAGCTCGAGCGCCACCGGCATTAGACCCAACTCGTTGCCTTAGCTGGAGCCAAGGAAATCCTTGACAAGACGCTCTCCTGGAAAGCTTCCGCCATTAGCCACTATCCATTGTCACCTTGAGGCTTGAGCAGTATCCATCTCACAATCTTCCATCAAATGTTACATAGGAGCCACACAGTCTCCGGTGATTGCTACAAACGCCATGGTCGCGATCGGCAGCGACGTTCTAGAGAAACGTGAGGGCAAGCTCCTTCACACATGGAGTATTTGGAGGAGAAAGGGGATCGCAGCCTCCTGGTGATAGTTAAGGGACAACACCGGTCTCGACGCCGTAGGAGCACGAGCGCCGCTACCTGCCCCACGCCGTGACGGCCGCGCCGCCGGCGTGAGCAGAAGATATTGAGATAGGATGGATCCATGAATTAATTGTTGGATGCAATTACCAAAGTGTCCTTAATTTCAGTTAATTAGATCTGTAATTGAATTAATTAAAATCAAAGGCTGTGATTAATCCAGAGGAAAAGTACCATCGGCTCCCCTCAAGCACCATAACATAGGTATTAATAAAGAGATCTGATACGGTACTTGGGCGGTACCGGAGGTACTTTTCTTTTAAATTAATCTCAGCCCTTGATAATTAAATTACTAATTATTAGTTTAATTAACATTATCAAGGGTATATTGGTAATTGAGCATTAATAATAGACTCGAATCGAGTTGACAGTTCGTCTTATTCCTCCGTCTCGTCCCACGCCTATCCATCCGCGCCGCTCGCCGGACACCCTCGCCGCACCACGCGCCGTCGCGACTCCCCGCCGACGACGGCAGTTTTATTCTTTGGTTCGTCGTCTTGTCCGCCCACCCGCGTCGCTCCCCATTGGGCACCCTCGTCGCTCCAGGCTGCCCCTCGCGCCTCGCGGATGCTCGTCGAGTGGCCTCGCCGCTCAACGCCGGACCTTGCAGATCGCGCCCGCCTTCGCCGGTCCGCGGCTCCGCGGCAGCCCTTGACACTCACCGCTCGTCCTCGACATTGCATCCCTCGAACAAGACAACATAAGATTCAGTTGCAGTTCGGGTTGACGGGAGGTCTTAAAGCGTTAAATCTAATCTAAGAAGACAAAGGTACGGTTGTTTTCTACTCTTGCTTCTCTCCTATCCTCTATTATTTTTTTCTTTTCGATTCATGTGTTATATAAAATGGAATTGAGGTCTTTTACTGGAAACCATGTGATTTTGGATGTAGCAATGTAATAGTCGCTGTACCTCACTATTAACTGAGTTTGTTTTTACCAGAAATCATATGATTTTGGTTGTAGCAGTGTAGTAGTGGTACCTAATTGTAGTAGGTCGCAATGAGAGATAGGATTGAAATCTGTAATGTACTAGAAAGATTAAGCATTAAGCCGCATTTTGGTTTATGATCTTTCACTTTCTTTTTTCTTACTGATGCTGTGAGGTCTGTCATGTGTTGTCATCATTAATGACTTTTAATTATGGACATGGATGTAAAACTTTGTTAATCCCTTTAATAGAATTTGAGTAGTGTTCCTTTTGTAAAAAAAACGTGTGTTGTTTTTATGGTACATGAAGTGTTGTTCACTATCTGAATAATATTTAGTTATGATTTCCTTGTGGTACTATAGCAGTAGATATTCAGTGGAAAAATATTTGATATTTGCAATTCAATTATTGTATTTTATCACTGATTGCCAGGCTGCTTGTTAGACTGAATTAGGTAATGACTTCTGTGAAGACACATATTCTAGCCCTTCTGATTAAATGTGATGTGAAGTAGTTTGGCTGTCAAGGAAGTGACATAGTTACATTTGTTTTCAGTTTATTACACTAGGAACAGGTCATGTTCTTTTATGCATGTGTTAGATAAGTGTGTTGTTGGTGAATTGTATTTAGGCGCATACCTGCTTCCAAACTGTCATTTTACCCTTGAGAAATTTAGTCTAAGCTTAATGAATAAGCATCTTTTTCTTTATGATGCAGCAATTGAGCTGGTTACTAGATCCATTCGGGTAAAATGATACTACTATCTGAACGGCATGGAGGTAGTTACTGCTGCGTTGCGTGGATGCTATGTATGGTCGCCTAGGGTCATATCCGAGCTAAGAGGTTGTACAAATACTGTCTGAACGGCATGGATGCTTTTTGCTTGAGAATACTCTTTCCTCGCCATGACCGTGGTTTGCCGCCAATGATGATTGGTAGGGATGGGCATGAACAGCAGATGGATTCGCCATACTTGAAGTATTATGTTGATCGACAAGTAGAACAATTGAGTTGTAAGCTTCAATTTTGTTGACGATATTAGAATATTACTTCAGTTTGACCAAACAATTTGTTTTAATTCATTTTGGTAATTCAGTTTGAGCTGGTCCATACATTGACCAAAAGATTTGTATTAGTTCATGTTTGTGATTCTGTTTGAGCTGGTCAATTCTTTGACAGAAAAAAAAGTTGTCGAAAGCTCATGTTGGTGATTCTGTTTGAGATGGTCCCGTTATCTTCACTTTGATTAGAATTAGTTTGAGTTGAATGGTGGTGCACTGTTAGAGTACTAGTTCAGTTTATCAAAACAAACATCTTGGTCCATTCGACGAAAAGTGGAGAAGCTCTAAGTTCATGTTGGTGATTCTGTTTGAGATGATCCCTTTATCTTCAGTTCATTTAGAATCAATTTGAGTTGAATGGTGGTGCACTTCTAGAGTTCCCAAGTCTCTGAACCAAAAGCTGGTCCGATTTTAAGCCTATGGAACCAGTAAGAGATGAACATCAAGGAACACAAATGAATCTAGGTGATGCTCACAGAAAATGGATGAACCACGTTGATTTGGGTCTTGGTCGTCTTCAGTTCATGACCATTGTGCAGTGTTGGCCTCGACGTTGAGAAATTAGCAAACCAGAAATGTAGTGTTCCATTCAACGCTGACATAACCTCCTAGATTGTACGTACAACGTCAGCGGACAGATTTCTCTCCTCGTTTTCAAAACTAGTAACAAGCATCGTACATGTTGTGACTACCTAAAAATCTCACATGTTATTATAGGTGAAGTCCCTACAATCATATATCAAGCATGCAAGAGTCTGGCTGGGAACCACCTGAATTACTTGTCTTAGACAAATGGAACTTTATTATCATATATTATGTTCTCTATTGTAGGCACAAATGAACATTTTCAAAGGAAAGTTTATAAGCAATTACCATGATATGAGATATGATCGAAATTGTCGTGATACATTTACACTTGAAACAGAATATGAAACTTGTACTAGGCATCAACCTCATTTTCAAAAAGCTCGCAACAAGGATATGTGTATACCAAATGCTAATTAAGTCACATCGCAGGCAATATAGACTGCATGTTGGGCTAAGAGCATGGAACCAAACATAACACCTGTAAAATTTTGTTCATCTGTTAATTTAGTTGCCGGATATATAGTCACAATTTCACCTAATGGCTAATGCAGAATTTTTGTCTGTGATTTCAGAACCGAAATGAGATAACTATATTGGAATAACAGCCACAGAGTAAAGCTAGGCATTGCAAACTGGAAATAGGGTCTGTTTCAATTTCCAAGACTACAGATAGTAGTAATCATTTTTTCAAACTAGAGCAAATAACCCAACAGTTCAACCACTGGTTTAATTGACTTGGAACAGAACATATATGACCCCATTGCCAATGTAATGTAATGACCTGGATGGAGAGGAGGTAGAGCTCGTGTGCTTCATCGCCATAGATGTTGTGGAGCTTGTCGAGCGACCTGGAACGCAAATGAATCAAACCAATTGTCCTCCGCATGCCCATCTCAACCTCGATCTTGCCGGCGTCGCGGAGCAGGCACATGATTTTGCTCGATGCGGTGCAGGCCATGAGCTCGTCGTCAACCACGATGGACACATTTACACGTCGTGACCCTGCGCACGGGCGCGAGCTTGAGCTTGACGGCGAGGTTGCGGATGGTCTGCAATGGCTAGATGAAGCAGCGGCCGCTGTAGTGCCACCGGAAGAGGACCTGCTGCCTGATGAGATTGGGGAGGGCACGAAAGAGAGGGTGCAGAGAGAGCCAGAGGGTGCGCTACTACAACGGAGTAGCAGCCAGGAGAGGAGAACACCGTACGTCGATGCTCCCGTGGAGATCCGCGGCCACCACATCAAAATATTCCCTGTCTCAGACTGGCTCGCCGGTGCAAATTCGGAGCACTCGCCGGCACCATGAGATGTGGCAAATTCGGAGGGGCCGGAAGGTGGCGAAGGGCTCATCGGCGGGAGGGAGAAGTCGAGGACGCCCCGCCAGCGGGAGGGGGAAGTAGAGGAGGGCTCGCCGGTGCGTCGCGTGGTCCGGACGACGAACATGCCCTCTGTACACCGTAGATAATACGTATACATACAATGATGTGAAGTTACTTAACTGCCCTTTATGCAAATAAAATAATTATGAAAAAATAGGTACTGGACCCACTATTTTTAGTACTGGTCTAGTACTTTTTAGTAGGTACCTTTTTATTATTAACCGTTAGATCTGACTGAATGGATGGCTGATATTAATTTCAAGCACCGTAACAAATCTCATTAATAAAAGCTCAGTTTTTCATCTTTGCCTACGGAGGAACTCCTTCATTTCAGGGTGGAATTCCCCTCGTACAATCAGTCTCATTCTCTTCGAGTCCTCCCATAGCAGGTATCCGCTATCCCTCGCATGATCGCAGCATTGTTCAAATAATTCCTGCACAAGGAAGCCGTATTAAACATATTTCCTGTGATTATGACACTTCCAGAATGGCACATTAAGCAACTAATAAGAAAGATCCATAAAGTATCCCTTATCTAAAAGGCTTGATTAATATTGTATTTACCTTGCTAGGAAAATCCTCGTACAAGTGTGAAGGGATCATCTCGACCCTGTTACGGTCAGTTTCCCATAATCTAATCTGCAAGAAGAAATTTTCAATCTCCTATACATCTGCAAATACTATGATCCTAGTCTGCGAAGCGAAGGATTGCTTTTTACCTGATCAGTTACATTCTCTGGGACAGTAGGTATCTTGTCAGCAACACGAGGGTGAGCATTTTGCTGAAGAAATGAAATTATCTGGCAAAGCAAGGAGGTAAACGGTGGTAAAACAAGAACAAGATAGGCCAGAGGAAAATGCACCCTTGCTTTCGCATAGAAATGATACCTGTTCAGCAGTTATTCCATTCTCAAAAGCACCATATATACTTTCTTTAGTAATAGCTCCCGCAATGAGATTTGGAAGTTGATACTCCACCCTAAAAAATAATAGAAGTCAACAAGTACCTTTCCAGAATAAATGAGCGCATGGACAAAGATTGCAAGATCAACAGTGCAAATGGTGAAATCCAGAACCGCAAACAAAAGCCTTAACACTAAACAGGATATCATATTGAACACGTTAAAATCATCTTTCCAATCCAGTTTCTTATTCCCGAGTCTCTTCTGAATGAAAAAAATAAATCTATCTAGCCACTTATAGAGCCCTCTCATGCAACTATTACAATAGCAGAATGATGATTGATTGAGATAAGGGTGGTTAAAATAGTAGAGGCGAGAGCTGGCTACAGTTCCATAATATAATTATAAAGGGATTATCATCTCCAGTGATATCTATAAACAGCATAATATTAAACTTTGTTCTTTTAGGATTAAGTCTTACAGTTAACAGGTCCACATAGATATAGTACTGGATTCCTGTGTGAAAAGCTGGCAAAAGGTGACTACCAGTCTACCGGGAATATATAACTAACTGAGACACACTCAGAAGGCAATCAATATGGTTAAAGTTAGGTCAGGAAACTGTAGAAAGAGTACAAAACCCAAACAATTATGATTAGAAAGTTACTGCAGCTGGTGCTTATTTCCGAATGTGCAACGTGTAACATAATAATAAACAGTATAGGAGCAATGCTTAGTAGCTACAATAAAACTGACAAATTTGTGAGCTAGGTTATGACACATCTGACATGTCATGTACCTTGCAAAGAGGCGCAGAATTTCACAATGCAATTTGGATGTCGAGTATGCATACATTCTAAAGTTTGTTTCCACAACCACAAAACCCTGCAACGGACAAAATCAGCATCAGTTCTTATATGAGATATAGTTTATCATGATGGTTCCTTTTATACAGTATACAGACCTCTTTTTTTAGGCAAATACAGTAGGGGAAGTCCCTACTGTGGTATATATTAAATATAAAAAGAGAATAAAAAGTAGGTTAGATATGTACAAAAGGTCAAGGTTCCAGTCGGTGGCTGAGCTAAGCTATACAGACCTCTTTGTTGGACGACGTATCTGACAAGCTTGCGGAGAGGTTTGTAGCCAGTTTGGTAGGTATGAACCATCTATCATTCTTACCCTAAAATTCATGAATCACTAAGATGACCAGAGGGCAAAAAATTATTCAATAAATATTTTTACCTGTTGTAGTTTGATTAATCCCAACTCTGCAAGATCTCTGATAGCAGATATTTGTACTTCAGTCAGAGTACTCAGGCTATATGCCTGAAACATTAACAAGGCAGAAAGAATGCGAAAATAAAATCTCAACCAATGTAGCAGTCAGCAAAGATCGAACAGATAAAAATAGATGCAGGGTAAAAATTAATTATATTATCTGCAGTCCTTTTAATTGTCTCAAACATCGTAAATACAACATTTTCTACTGTAATCTTTATAGTGCATTATCCTTGATATCTGTATCCTGTTCAGATAGCATAGAATCATTACAATTTACAACTTCATCGAATTTCTTCTTATCACATAGCAATATGGTTTATATCACCATCTGACAGAACCTCAAATAGATCTTCTTTACATACTATATACGAGTACACTTTGTTGCTAAAATTGTACCATAGAAACCAAAACACAGTGTGTTGTGGCGATAGGATCCCATTTTTCATGAACAAGAACAAAAATTCTGACAATTAATTACTTTTCACTGTTCCTCTTGATGACACGTTAACATTTTTTTCTCTCGGAAGCATGGTGCAGATACTTAACATGAAATACTAAAAATGTTATACTTACCGCTCCCAATGTATGGAAACTAAGTTCCAAGAGAAATGATATCAGCTCTGTAGGGTCCACTCCACGTTCCTATTCAATGACATAAAAAATTCGATACAAAAACTAGCATACAAATCATAAATATCAAAAGAATTCTGAGAAAGTATAACACAAGTACCTCTGCTGATGAAATGTATTCTCGCATTATGTACCAGAGCTGTGCATTTGTCTCCATCAGCTGATTAGAGTTACAAAGAAATAAGAATCAACAAAAGAACAAAGGAAACCTGTTATATATTAGGATTAACAGAGCTGGGTACCCACGAGAAATTGAAAGCCATTCTCAGTTAACTTTGGAGTTTCACCATCCCTGAAAATATAGCAGATCAGGGACTTATGTTGCTGCAGCTATATCTTATAGATTCACTGAATCATAATAGATAGTAGAGCCGAAACGCACTTAGCATAGGATAAAATGGCATCTCTCGGTTCAATTTCCCACATGACAATGGTGATATTATGCATGACATATTGTAACCACAACATGCTGCAGAAGCGGAACTGAATGACCTAACCACATATTGTAACCGCAACATAGAGTACAACTTTACTAACCCAGAGGCAATTTTATGTCAGCCCCAATCAACTTAAATTTGCCAATCACAAATTAGTTTAATTGTATTGCTAGGTTCAACTGTAGATGACAGCAATGTATATATTATCTTATTGTACAAGACGGACAAATTACCTTTAGCAATGTCCATTATTTATTCTTTCATGAGAAAAGTAATTTGGTTGCCAAATAGTCTTGTTAACTGTCAAAACAAGGCAACAGATGGAACCTTGAACTTAGAAGACCTCGCTGGAATGTCCGCATCATGGATGAGCTGAAGGTTGTCCCTTTTTCGACTTGTGATGAGTTGATCAATTGCAGCAAGAAGCGCTAATCCACGTAGAAAAAATGATTAAAAAGAATCTTTAGTGATGTTTACAAGGAGGAAAACTATCAAATTATGAGTTAAGCTTTGTCATCCTAACCTCCCATTGTCCAAGAGCATAGTTTTCTAGTTCTGATACTGGAGGCAATCTATTAGTGATGCTCATCGGTAGTGGTGTCCTTGGTAAACTTCCACTGTGACAAAAGTAATAGTGGACCAATCAATTAGTTAATGTGCTCCAGTGTATTTATTACTCACAAAAAAAGAACATTAACAATATCACTAGCTAAGGCATTTTCTTTTTTATAATAAAAAACAGGTCAAGTTAATTTACACTTCCCAAATGCAAGCATTATAGTTTTGTGAACTATTTTCAGCACATAAACCACATGAAGCCTTTCTCCATTCATTTTTAATTCTTATGCAATAATAATAAGATGCATCATTTTTTACAGTCTTATGAATGGTCAACATTCAATAATAAGAAAGAAAAGGCAAATGTTATGATGCTTACAGCAAATGACTAGAAATTTGAGAAAGGATATCATGCTCAATTTTGCAAAAATATAATAAAATATGGCTGAGAAAATCATACCCATTAACCAAGTAATTCTGCATGTTTCCCTGAAATTTTTTGTTCATCTTGTAGCTCACCTCCTTCCGTCTATATACAAAATACAAAAGAAAAACCACATGCTTTGGAGAGTACTTTATGAATAAGACCAGCTATGACTATGTACATGCAAGTAGCACTAAAATAACACAAACATCCAGTAAAAGACTACAACAAGAACAACATAGCCTTTTGTCCCAAGAAAGTTGCAGTACGCAAACATCCAGTAAAAGACTAGCAACTAAAAATTGCCAAGGGCAAATTTTAACTCGATCAGGAAAAAGTATGAATTTGTTGTAATAAAAATTCTTCTGTAAGTGGTTACTATTAAATGAAGAGCGTGGGCAGACTCACTGATTAGTATCGAGATGAAGTCATTTTACCACCACAGTAATCGACATACTTTGAAACAAATATACACAAGACAAAACATGCTTCACTTTGACAATTGCCATTGCCATGTAGAATGTATCAGGTTTGCAGTGTCAAGCATTCACTGCCCCAGCAGCAAATTAGCTAACATAAGAAGCATTACAAGAGAGCCCTAACAGTGAGTTACTACGATTCATCATCACAGATCCTTACTTTTCTACCTTAAATGAAACCATGTGTATGCCTTCAAACTCAATTAATGACTACCAAGCCACCACTGCACATGTATTCAAGCCCAGTGTTCGTCCCAATGCAACGTTCATAAAACAATCTCCAACCAAAGTACCAAACTACACAGTTCACATATTGAGTAGAATGCTCAACAGTCAATAGTCCTAATTTGTTGTCTCATGAAGATTATTGCATACACTGCCATGGGAAAAATACGATGGCTATTTAACAATATCTATTAAGCATACACAAGCCCAAGACTTATGCAAACTTCCTAGGATCACAGCAAATTTCATCTCAGAGGCTGAAAAAAAAATGACTACATGACTATGTGTTGCTACTTCACACTCCAACAGTAAAGCATGCTGCCCTGCACACATTATTACTATACTGGTACCAGAAAAAAACACAGTGCAAACATAGCAATCAACTACTTGGTTTGTACAGATAATAGATTACTAATCCCTTAACCTCCCTACGGGACCCAACAAAAACACTCTTTGCAGCATTACTTGGTACCAATAAAACGGAAGTTTCGTGGACAAAGGCATACTGTTGAAAGGCTTACAAAGGTGGAGTATTCATCCCCACTCCGACTTCTGAGTTCAAATTGATTCAGTACAGTCTTTAATAGCTTGTCTAAATTCAGTTTGCTAATTCAGGCTACAAAATCCCAATGTTTGATAAATATTACCTATCGCGTAGTTTGTCATTGGCTAATTCAACAAAGACCCTGAGTTGGAGCAGCCTGTCAATGGCGACCTTGTGCTTCGCGGCATATTCATCAAGAACCCACGCCTCCAAAGATGTGGCAGCCACCGGTGCTGACACATACAGCATCTGCAGAACATACTTCTTCGCCAATGGTGGGAGCGACCTGCGAGATAACAGAAATATCATGAGGATGGCACGAAGGAACTCTCAATGCACTGGACAAGATGCGGGTATTGAACCTGAGTACAGCCTCACAGGTGAAGGCAGAATCATAGAGCATGTCGAGCTTGGAGGCTGGCAGCGCAGCCACCATGTCCATGAAGTTCCGCGCTACAACCATTACCTGAGGCATCTTCGAAGCACCTGTGGAGAACAGGAGGGGATGGGCACTAAATACTCCTGGATTTTTACTCCAATAGAAATATGCTCCCAAATTGAAACTATTCAACGCAATTGGCACACTGGATCAACGGGGCAATTGTATTCATGCCATGCCTAAGGGCGAGATTTTTGCAATTATACCACTGGATACGATGTGCTTCTCACATTTACCATCATAATATTGGGCTTCTCATTTTTACCATCAAACTGTTATCTCAACTCTTCCTTTGCCATTGGTTAATTTGTAATTACAATTTAGTGAAGATAACAGTAAAAGGAAACTTGGAAAGACAAAAATACCCTTCTCTTTTTCCATGTCACCACGGACTGAATAGATGGAGTCGTTCTTTTGCCTTTCTTCTCTGTTCGTAGTACGGACCTGGTTTAAAAAAAAAAGCTACGCAGCTGCCGCCGCCATTGCTCCCGCTGGTGGCCTGCTTCTCTAATCAGTGCGCAGCCAGGCTCCTCTCGAATCAGTGCGCAGCAAGACGCTCCCGTTGGCGCCCCCGTCGGCGTGCACTGGGGGCTACACTGCACGGAGCCCTAGCTGCGGGCGAGCTCGAGGATGGAGGTTCCTGGGCCAGCAACCTGCAGAACGAAGCTTCCTCCTGCCCCAGATCCTCCTCCCGCAGACGCGCAACAAGGCACGCTGCTTGTTATTTCTATTTTTTTACATTATTTTAGACGTACCATGTGCATCTAGATCTTTGCTTATGTTATTGATGAATTTTTAATATTATTTGAGGCTTAGTATTTTTGTGCACAGTAAAAAAATTAGTTCTGTGTAGTTTGAGGGGTATTTTTGTCTTTTCATGTCCCTTCATGGATGTTAATATGCTGAAATGCTAACCTATGGCAAAGAAAGAGTTGGGATAACAGTTTGATGGTAAAAATGAGAAGTCCAATATTGTAATGGTAAATATGAGAAGCCCATCATATCTAGTGGTATAATTGCAAAAATCTCCCTAAGGGCTGGCATCCCAAAATTACTACACCTAAACGTAGCATCCCAAAAATGTCACACCTAAATCTGTTTTTCTCCTCCCACATACCTACCTGCTCGGGCAGCGGCGGCGAGCAAGCTGAAGGTAAACGAGCGGGCGTGCTCCTCGCGCGGAGGGGCGGGGGGGAGGGAGGGGCAACGAGCTCCTGGTGCGGGATGGGCAGCAGGCGGGCTCCTCGCGTAGGACGGTCGGCAGGCAGCGGCCGGCGGGCTCCTCGCGCGGGGCAGGAGGGCAGCAAGCGGCAGCAGGTTCCTCGCGCGGGCGGATGAGCAGCGTGTGATAGCACGCCGTCCTTAGACTTAGATGTGTTCGTTTCCTAGGGTCTAAATTTTATAGTTGTCACATCAAAAAGAATCTTATTATTTATGAGTACTAAATAAAGTTTAATTATAAAATAAATTACATGCCTCTAGACTAATTTACGAGACAAATTTAATGAGGTTAATTAAGTCATAATTAGAAGACGGTTACTCGTAGCATCACTTTAGCAAAACCTAAATTAATTAAGCTCATTAGATTCATCTCAAAAATTAGAACCAATCTGTCAATAGGTTTTGTCATTAAATTGATCGAAATATTCATAAATAGTAAGATTCTCTTTGATATGACGAGTGCTAAATTTTAGAGGACAGGAAACGAACAGGGCCTTAGTCCGTGATGCGAGAAAAGGATAGAATGGTCCGTTCATGAGTGTTTTTTTGTTAAAATCCGGTCAGATGAGAATAATGGCACATGAGAGGAGGAAAACCGGCTTAGGTGTGGCAGTTTCGGGATGCTATGGTTAGATGTAGCAATTTTGGGATGCCAGCCCTTAGGTGTGGCATGGATACAATTTTCCCCGGATCAACCGGTGCCTAGCTAGGGCCTCATCCATTTCGATCGGCGGCTAACCTGCCGCTCGCTGGGATCACGATTGCCGTTTGCCTTTCGCCGCCGGCTCTCACCGCTTCGCCTTTGGCGCTTGCCGCAACCAAGTGCCCGCAACCACCCACTCCCAATCCGAGTGCCCGGAGAGACGGCGCGCCACCCGCCTCGAGCCGTCGGGGCGTGCCACTCCCGAGCCTATTTGCCCCGGAGGCGGGCTCCTAGCGGCGTCAACGGCGGCGGGCGGAGGCGGCGTCTCCTAGTCACCGAAGCATAGCGGTTCGTGCGGCGGTAGCCGATGGTAGGGCGGCGGTGGCCGGTGGCGGGCTGAACGGCGGCTGGCGATCGCCGTCGGGGAACGAGATCGTCGAAGGGTGTCTAGCGAAGTCCAGCCCTTAGCAGTCTTGTCCCTTGGCCCATTAATGCAATAAAACGGTCAATTAGGCCCATAAAATATAGCTTTACCTAGTGCTGGCTAAACGGGCCGGCCCACGAAAAGTTTCTCCTTCAGGCCTCATAGTAATCGATGTTTCCTTGCCTAAAAAAAAGTAATCACTGTTTCCTTGTGGTGTTTCCGCTAATGAAATGCATGATACTATACCACAAAAATTGGATAGCGTTAGTGACATGCTACCACAAAAATGGAATGAGGTTGAAGATACAACATATACCGTATACTAAACATATACCACAGAAATTGGTTACTTCTTGGACAGTACGATATTACTTAGGGAGACATTTCACCATTTGCGATGGCGGTTGTCTAGTTACATTCAGCATCCCAAAATATACCAGTCCTAGGTCCTCTTTGTAAAGAAAGATCATAGGACAATGGCCGTAGATACATACAATGGCAAAAGCGAGACGAGTGACAAGGTTGAGGTGGCTGTTGCAAATGAGGACGCACCCAACAAAAGGGCATCTCTCCCTCCATACATAGAAAAGGGGAAAAGGAACAACTGTCAATTTAAAACATTCCATGAATGGATCCAACAATTAGAATTAACCCTGTAACAGTACATTCACAAAATCCTTCTCCCGTTGACGATATCGAGGAAGACAACGACATGGTGCCTCTCGTTCCACTACAGCCGTATGTTTTTGTATCGGGGAACTTTCTTTCTTCGTTAGCAAGTTATAACAGTGATCAACGAGTGCACTCCGCAACCCAAATAGCAAATTCCGTACCTTGTGCGACTTATCCTGCACCGACAGCCGCGTCAGGAAGAAGCAAGAGCTCCAAAATCATCCAGCACTGCATGTTTGGGATGCCGGCTTGGCGCTCCCGTGTTGCAATTGCACCTGGAGCGAGACGTGCGAGCGGTGAGCCGGTGGCGCTCTCGGTGGTCCGTGCGGCGCCCACGCCACCCGCCGGGAGCCAGCCGCAAACGAAAGACCCTGACGGCATCGCTTCCCCAAGCAGCTCCCGGACGAAACGACTTTTTCGTCGTCGTCGCCCCATCACCCCCATCATCCCGATCAGATTACCCGAGCGGGGGCGGCACTCGTGGCGATCGTATCCGTCCGAATATGCCTTGCTTTGGCGCCCCACCTCCTTTACTCCCCCGCACCCACCACCGCTGCCGTCTCCTCTGCTTCCCAGCCCTTTTCCTTTCTCCCTCCTCCCTCCGGCCCAGCCGAGCAGAAAGCGAGAGGGAAAAAGGGCTTCCTCCTCCCATCCCCTCCGGACACACAGAGAGATGGCGCTGCTGTTCGAGCTGCTCCTCACCGCGGCGCTCACCCTCCTCGCCGCCTTCCTGCTGGCCACCTTCTTCGCCGCCAATGATCCCCGCCGCGAGCCCGATCGCGCGATCGCCGAGGAGGAGGTGGAGGAGGAGAGGATCATCGAGGTCGACGAGGTAAAGCTTAGCGAGAGGAGGGCGGGCGTGTCGGCTCCGGAGCCGGAGGGGTGGGTCGAGGTGGAGAAGGCGCCAGCAGTGGTCGTCAAGGAGGAGGAGGTAGCGGCGTGCTCGCCCGAGCTCCACGAGGAGGAGGAGGTCCCGTTGAAGGCCGCTCCTGCAGCGCGCCCTGATTCAGTACTAGAGGAGGAGGCGGATGTCGGCGAGAAGCGGTGCGATTTGACCGCCGCTGCCGCTGCCACGGAGCTGGTCGTTGTAGCGGACCCGCGTTTATTTGTCGCGGACGCCGTTCCTAGGGATGTTCTGGATGTGGCGGGGTTGGAGAGTAGTGGGCCAGTGCAGGATGTCGGAGCGAAGCAGCGTGATCTGGGCGCCGAGGCTGCTCCCACTGCCGCCGAACCAGAGAAGCAGGGTGTTGAAATAGCCGAAGTGTTTCCCACAAAGCTGGAAGCTGTCGAGGTCGAGGCAGAGCAGCATCATCTGGTTTCTGAAGCTTCTCCTTCCGCAGAGGTAGTTGACGCCGGAATGGGGGAGAGCGTGGCGGCTATTGAAGTCAGGCCTGATGAATTGGCTGCTGAGACCGTCTCTGAAGAGATTCCTGTCGTGGCATTGGAGGAGAATGAAGAACCAAATGTTGAAGCGAAGGATAATGAGTCAACTGCAGATGCTATTCCCCAAGGAGCTCTTGATGTGCCATTGTCAGAGGAAGAGGAGCTTAAAGCTCAACAGCCCGTTGAAGAAGCTGTGGACACACATGAGGAAGTGCAGAGCAGGGAGGAAGCTAAATGTGACACCTACCCAGTCGATCAACAAGAACAATTGGTTCCTGAAGTGGAGCCGGTGGCGACGAAAACTGGTGCTGCGGAGCTCAACCGCGAAGGCAGCTCTAGTGACAAAGTGGTTACTGAGTTACCCGTGGAGGTCAGCCACGAAGGCAGCTCTAGTGACAAAGTGGTTACCGAGTTACCTGTGGAGGTTGTCACATTGCAAGGGCCGCCAGAGGATGATGCTGAAGCAGACATGGACTTTGGGGAGTGGGAGGGGATTGAGAGAAGCGAGGTGGAAAAGAAGTTTGGTGCTGCTGCGGCATTCACTGCTAGTGATGCTGGGGTGGCTGCTCTGTCAAAGCTCAACAGTGATGTGCAGCTGGAGCTCCAAGGCCTGCTCAAGGTTGCCATTGATGGGCCCTGTTATGACTCTACGCAGCCACTTACATTGAGGCCTTCGTCACGCGCGAAGTGGTACTCGTTTCTCTTCCTCATACCCTGTTTATCGTTGGCATACTCTGGTAGTGTTAGGTCATATCGCAAAGTATAAGCAAAAACAGGATTGGATGTCATCAAAGCAGATCCAGCATAGTGAGCTAGTAGTATTAGAAAGTAATAAGGCAACAAATCCCATTAAGAACGGGTTCGTTTCTGTTTCACTGTTCTGAATTGCAAATGATTAGGAATTCTTACTTGACAAATCATACTGCCAATCAAAATCTTTGGCGCTGCAGGTCTAGCTTGTCTAGATGTAGTGATTTATATGCTAGTTTAAATGTTGGTTCAGCTTGTAAGGCCAAAAAGAAAATTTGTTTGTGTTCCACTGTTCTGAATTGCGAATGATGCTAGGAATTCTTACTCATTTAGGCTGACAAATCATACTGCCAATCAAAATCTTTGGTGGTGCAGGTCTAGATTGTCTAGCTGTAGTTATTTATATGCTAGTTTATTGTTGTTTCAGCTTCTAAGGCCCAAAAGAAAAATTGCCACCAGCTTCGTGAGATACAAAGCTTGAATGTGGAAGCAGGGTTCAGCTAGTATTAAAGTAAACTAGAAAAAATCACAAAATGGCTTCAGTATACAAGCATAAAAATCTATACTAAAGTTGGACCAAAATAGCTGTAAGAAAATTTGAAGCTTCCTTACAATAGATGGCTAAATGGTCATCAAAGTAGTAATGGATCTGTTTCCTTGATGAAAATCATGTTTATCAAAAGGAAAACCTTAAGTAAAAAAAAACATTATCAATACCTTTTGGTCTGGAGGACTTGTGCATTTTTTAATACCAGGACTTCTCTTGGTTCACCATATTTGAGGTTCATGCCACAAGGAAAACCGTTACATTCAATAAGATTAGATGTTTTTGTTGTCGGAGGCAACACTTCTGTTGGTTCATCATATTTGAGATTCATGCCACAAGGAAATCCGTTACATTCAACACAATTAAATGTTTTCGTTGTTGGAGGCAACATACTTAGACATCTAGGCTTAAAACTGTTTCGGTGTCCTGTTGGAATAGGAGTTTTGGCAACTCTGTACTGCGTATCAGTCTTGGTTTCAAACTGTTTGTGTCCTGTTGGAATAGGAGTTTTAGCAACTTTGTACCTTTTTCCTCTTCCCTGCGTTTGAGCTTATCAGATTACTTGAGCTTCAGAGCAGCATATGACCTCTTAACAAAAAAGAACAAAATAAGCATATAATGTAGTACTTCTATGCCTTGCTTCAGTGGCAAGGGGAATATAGCATTGTCCTGCTTTGAGAATGAGAATCATTGCTTTCTTGTCATTCTCAATCTTGATCAAGGGATACCAGGATAGTAACACTTTCAGTTTCTTTAATTTCTGTTGATTTTAAGTAAGGTGGTCATCTTATAAGATTAACGTTGCTTCATTGTAGACAGGAGAACCTTTTGATTTTTTGGGATAAATCAAGCAAAATATAAAGTAAACAATATTATCTCTGAATTTATTGTTGGTTGTCAATTGTTGAATATATTTAAGCATGGGATATATAAAATATATTCTCACTGTAGGTCCCTTTCACTCAAAATTTTGCGGATTGTAGCTTGTAATAAGTTGCCATTTGAAACATCAGGCATGATTTCTAAATATCACTTTTTATAGTTTCGGTGGTATTTGGCTGTGCAGAAACACAAATCATAGGTGGATCTGGTGCGGTAACAAAGTGAACTAACGATGTTGTGTCAAGTGAATTAGTGTTTCTTTGTCAGTTGGCATAATTGACAGCAAGTAGTCTTCTTTAATTTTGCATAATTAGCGGCAAGTAGGTATAACCGAAATGTAATTTACATATAGTATAATTTACTGTGGATGAACCTTACCATTGGCTTGTGTCTCTGGTACCTTAAAAAACGGTGTCAATATGAGCAGCTCTTTTGCCCATTTATTTTCTTCTGCATGTTAAATTTTCGGCTGCATTCCTTTTTAATTGGAATATAGCTGTGCTTACTACAACCTATTCTGGACTTGCAAATACTACCTGCACACCTGAATATTCTGTGGCCACTTTGTTAGTATCCTGCTCCATTTTGTTGTGCATAAGAGCAGCTGTTTAGAGATGTTTTCTGCTACCATCAGTTTATGAGAAAGCGATAAAGTAGCATATTTTGGAGTGAGAAAGTAGCATACTTTGTCAAGGAAATTACTACCTGTTGGTTTGCTTTTAGAGTCAGAATGAGGCATTTTTATGACATGCTACCAATGAAACAATTTCTGCCATGAATAGCGGGCAATGTGCGCAATGAAAATGCATTAAATATGTCTGCACATGCTGGCCATTAATTTGTTCTTTTTTTCTCTCATTTGTCTGTTAGCCTTTTTGGTTGATCACTTAAGTGGGCAACGACCAACCTGTCTTATAGTTCTAACTACCAAGCTTAACCATTGGACAATGGACAGCTAGTCAAAAGTATCCAATATAAAGTTCAACATACACCTAACTAATCTAGGTGGTGTAACAAGACGGCAATCTTGTCTCTATTTCTGATAGTATGATGTGTATTGCTTTATATCAAGGCAAAGGAAGGTTGTCAAATTCCACAAATCATATTCATGAATATCCACAAGTAATGCTAGAATCTGTACTTGCAAAAGCTATATAGTGGATACTTGTACATTTCAGTTTCCGATAATTCCAAAGTGTGTATAATTGAGAAAGACGAGGTAAGGACAAAGACACATGACATATTGTATTATGACAACAGCAATAAATCCTTTTAGTCCAAGCAAGTTGGAGTAGGCTAACGTGACACATTCTAATTCTATTAGCAATAGAAATTTTGATAATCATTCTGTCTTTAGACCTTTACTGCCATCAAGTTTTGAAAGTCTGAAAGCGCATTAAAGAAATGGTGTAGTCGTCATTTCGATTATATGACAAGTATGTTCTGACATATGGTAGCAGAGCATTCTAAATTCTCTATAGGTAGTGGGTGCTGTACTGTCATGTCTGTTTTTGGATGATGTGTTGTTACATAGAAAAATTGAAAGTTGTACTGATAGCCAACGATAACCATTTATTTTATTTCAGGGTTGCTTGGCAAAAGCTAGGGAACATGAATCCAGAGATTGCTATGGAAAAATATATGAATCTTCTCTCAGAAGTTATTCCAGGGTGGCTGAGAAATGAAACTGTGGTAATTTTTAAATCGAAGTGTTGACCTATGCTCGTCGTGGCATTTTCATTATCTTTTGCTTAGTTAAACTGTAGAACACCGCTAAATAATGTATGTTTGCCAAACTCTAGGACACAAAGAAAAATGAAGCTATTGCTGTGGGGACCATCTTCAACATGGCTGCTGCAAGTGATCAACAAAGCCAACGAGGGTAAATTTCTATCACTGAAACGTGAATGTAGAGCAGTGCTTACCAAGACTACGAATTGGTGTTAGACTGCTGAAATAAGAATGTTGTCATTAAAACTTCAGCAGTTGTGATTAAATAACTCTGGCAATTGGTAGCCATACTATGAACTGCCATGGTAATATTACTTAGGACAAGTGTATGGTAAAATGTTTAGTACATGACTCGCTGTTGTTAACAAATTCTGTCAGGAATGAAGAAAGTATTGGCATAGATGAAGGTCACCTAACAGCTTCCCTAACCCAGAGAAAGGTATGTATGTTCATATACATGTTAACCACTGGGCATGATTTAGTTTTTGCTCCTACCTCCTATAAGAAGGAAAAATGTATTTGCTTTTATCAATGGGCAGTGTTACCAAATGGCATGCCGATTCAATGATTGAAGTACCTTTGTAGTGCTAATTTTTCGCATACATATAGTGAGCTCCAGAATTCATGCACTTTCAATGTTTTTTATCTCTCTCTTTTGGTGGAACATTATTTTTAGTTCATCCTGAACATGATTTTTTTTCTGGTATTCTTCCCTTCTTTCATAGTCTTTTTAGTTCAGCTATATCAATTGCACAAAGCTTAACTCGTGAAAATACCCTATAAGTAACTGGAATTGGCCTTGTCCATGACTTCATGTCCAATTGGTAGCTCAATCTGTTTCTGATATTCCCTGTAAATTTTTTCAGGTCAGAGCTCCAACATCCCTGCTGAATGAACGTAACACTCAACAAGTATTCTTGCATCGGTGATTCCAGCCCATTGCTGATATCACTACTGATGCTTTCTCATTAGATTTGTACAGTGGTGCTATGCTAATATTAGTGCTGTGATGATGGTGTTGGCTCGTGTAAATATGTTATGACTGTATATATGTCTGTAACTACCGTTGCTGCTGCTGCCTGTATATTTGACAAGTTGCAGCACTTATCATCGGTTGTAGGCTGTATAAGGTTACCCCTGTCAAGTGGTAAATTGGTAATCGTCTATATGTTAATGCAGTTTGGAACGAGTAATTTTTAAGTGGTTGGAAGCAGGATTGGATCTATGAAGAATAACTTATCTGAAGAAGGAACCTTCACTTGAATGGTTCAGGATCATTTCAGTCTCTTGATGGTGACACGGATGACGTCGGTAACGCATGTTACGTGTCGCCGTCGTCCCATTCCGGCATTTTGCGGAGCAGAATGGACTCGTGAGGCCAGCATAGTCCCGAGGCGCGGCTGGGCGCCTGGATCAGAACAGTGACTGCTGCGGCTTGTGATGGCGAGAGCTGGAGAAAAAGCGCAAAAGCGCCATGCCTGCTTCACGTACGCTCTACATCGCCAGAGAAAAAATACTTGGCACGGGTCGCCCTGTGACGTGCTCTGCTTTGGGACAAAAAAGACGATCACATCAGCAGGCGGAGCTCTGATGTCTATAGTGATAATCTAGGCCACGAACTGCACGAGTCACATGGCGCACCGTGACACGCGACCACGAGGGCACGGTAGCCGAGCTGTGCTTGTCCAACGCCCACACCTGCAACAAGTGTGCGTCCGTCCGCGCGAGGGCGCTCGTCCGTGACCGTGCCGCCGAAGAAGCCCCTATCCGGCGTCGCTTTTCTGCGCCGCAGAGTCAAACGCACCCCGTGGCCGGCCGTCTCCGCGCGCGCCCGTGAACCCGACGAGGTGTACCTCTCGCCTGACACGGCCGCGCCAAAAAGATAGCGACCCGGCTACCGCCAAACCGTGAACCGGCCGACCACCGCAATGCGGCATCGAAAGGCATGGCCGCCGCGCCCGGCGCTGCGCTTTCCCCTTGTGGCTGTGTGGCGCCTACCAACACTACTGTACCACGCTTTTAACAAAATTGTGATCCGGTCGCACGCGTGCGAGCAACCCACTCCGCGTAGCTAGCGTAGCTCGTACACGGCTACGCGGAGCAAAAGAAAAGATACCAGTACACCAAATGCCACTGTTTCTTTGTGTATTTTGGGGATCGTTCTAGGCTCCGATCGAGCGTGCACGCTCCGGCCTTGATTCATCCATCAATCAGTAGCGATATTCTTTTTGGCCGGCAAGTCGCTTTGGAAACCCACTTCCGAAAGGCGGACAATAATTCCCCGGCGTCCAGAGGAGAACGCAGGCATTATTTGGCCGGTTATGTTCGAACTCTAGCCTCTACCAACCGCTGCCGCGGCGTGCGCGGTGCTTTTGGACCAATTTCCCTCTCCGGAGCAAAAGGGGTGCATGGCATGGCATGGGGGTTTAAAGTTTAAACTCCCCCATTCGTTCGGTGCGGAAAAGCGGGGCGCAGGAAGTTCATATGAAGATGCTTTCTGTAGCATAGATTTATGCGGTATGCCGTGGTGGTGGATTTATGTATGGGTACAGGGACAGAAAAAAGGTCGTGGTAGGTCGTAGCCGAATACGCACAAGGAATATGGAGGAAGTTTATAAAAGAGTCTGCTTTTGGCAAATGGACGTGCTGCCGCTTATAGCAACGCGTGAGTGGATGTCGAGTCTACGTAGATTAATTTCGCAATGGGGTAGGCGGTCGGCACCATGAATAAATCCAGCGCTGAGTCCGACCAATAATAGGATGCATGCACCGAGTTAGCTAGTCCGAGCTACGAAGCACAACAAAGTAATTAAACGATAAAGGTAGTAAACTCACGTAGTCACATGACGTGCTTCCACTGATGAAACAGTTAGCTTTATTAGTAAAACTCTAACAGATGAGACAGCTTTTAGCATCAGCTTGCACAGGGGAAGAATGCTACTACTATAGTCACGACGGACAACAAAGTGAAGCACGAGCGAGGCATCGGCACAACAGAACAGTACAGGGAATTCACTCTTCCGGGCGCCGCGCGTCTAGCAACACGTGACAGCATAACGCAGCAAATCCGTGAGCCATCAATCCCCCTCGTCGTTAACGCGCGCACCACCGCCCCGGCCACCCGCCGGTTCAATGCCGGTTTGCCGGATACTGCAGAAAACAACAGAAGAAACTTCGAGGCTCGCGGTACAATTCCCATGTCGCGACCCATCCATCACGCGCAGACAACAGAATACGGCGAGGAATCGTTCACAGGATCTCGCTCTCGTACTGGTCTCGTATGCCTCTCATCGCGTTTCGCATCGCATGTGAACCGGCAGCAGCGCACACACAGAGGCAGGCGCTAGTGCCGGCTAGGCCCGGCGTTGGAGCACCACAAGGCCACTGCACCAAACGGGCGGCGGCGCCAGCGACATGGCTTGCGGAGGCAGCAGCGTCCGAGGACCAGGTGCACGTCCGTGGTGGGCGCCACGCACCGCGGGCTGGCGGCCCGTGACCCTTGCTGGCCAATGGCGGCTCGCCAGGTGTTGGAAAAAGCGCGGCCGCGAGGTAGTGCTGGAATGAAATGTGGCGCGTGGCCCGCCTATATATAGCGCCCGCAGAGCTGCTTGCTCTGATCGTGACCGGTGGCGAGTAGCACCTCCTTCTTGAGCATCATCAATAGCTGCCTCCATAAACAAACCACACACTGCCTCCGCAGAGCTGTAGATTGCTTGAGCAGAGGAAGGAGGGGGTGGCTGAGCTTGTCTTCAAAGCTCCGGCGATGAAGCGGTCTCGCTTTGCTCTGCGCGCCGCGGCGTTCCTCGCGCTGTGGATGCTGCATTGCGGCAATGACCTCGTTGCGGCGGCGCCTCCTGGTCAGTGTTCATCTCTCTCTCTCTCTCTCTCTCTCTCTCTCGACATTGTTTGATTTGTTTCAACTTCTGATGACATGCAGCTGGCTGGTACGATTACGCCGCCTACACCGATGTAAGTATCTCTCAAACATTTCCCTTCTTTAGTTCTTCCATAATCCAAAAGTACCCTTGTCTCATGCCATGCATGCATCAGTAACATTGTTTAACTGCTAACTGAACCTGTCTTGTGCGTGACCATATATGGCGGTTGTTCATGCTTTGCTATCAAATTATGATTGCCTTTTCCGGTGACCACACAAGCGACCAATCACCAATGCCATGAGAACCGAGCGCTATGCAGAGAAAGGAGAAGATGAGACGAAGGTCGAAGCCATTAGGACTTGGACCACAAAATACAAACGCTCCCCTCCCCACACCTCACATGACCGTCTCCCTCGGTTATTTCAGTTTTGTTTTCATGTGTGCGCTGGGAGACCACAAGCGCACCAGCACCTACCACCTGCCAGAGTAGTATCTAATAAAACATTGCCACACGGATCAACCGTCAAGTACTGTTGCGCGATTTCCCTGGTATTTTAGCGCAGTCGGCCTCCGCTAAACTCTAAAACGGTTGGAGGTATGGTCAGCTTCTCGGCGCCTCTGCTGGACGCTCTTCTTGGAAGCTAAGCTCCGCAAAACGGCGCCAAACTCTGCGTTTTTTAGGCCGACCAAGTGACCAACTAACGCGGCGAGTGAGCTGCGTACTGCTAATTCGGTGTACGGTTAGCTGCACTTTTTACGTGTGTCGCGTGTCATCTGTCGCTGTCTTGCCAATATAATCAACTGCATCTGAGTTTAATAATCGGCTTACATAATTGCAAAGCGGTTTACTAGCATTTTTTTAGTCTCCGACAACGACTTGGTGCGCGGACCAGGGCATCAGAGTCGTAACAATAAGCTGACTAGCATCTGCGACGGCCACGGCGTTTTGTCAGTGCAGGAACCGGCCGGAGCCGGCGCTGTACGACGGCGGCATCCTCAAGTACGGCGACAGCGGGAACGACCCGGAGGGCTGGCGCACGACGGAGACGGGCGTGCTCTCCCCGGCGTTCGTCGTGTACAACCTCAACAAGACAACCATGTACACCTTCTCATGTGAGTTCTTCGTTCCTCCCCGTCCAAGCCTCCAAATCGGTGTCTGTCTCATGCGTTGGTTCGTGCGGTCATGTGAGCCTCAATGATTTGATTTGTCGGCGTCGTGCAGGCTGGGTGAAGCTGGACGGCGCGTACTCGGCGCTGATCACCGCGAGGCTGGCCCCGGACAACGCCGGCGCGCGGTGCATCGCCACGGTCCTCGCCAGGAGCGACTGCTGGGCCTTCGTCAAGGGCGGGTTCCAGCTGGACTGGCCGTCGCAGACCGGCGTCATCTTCTTCCAGGTACGCGGCGCGTGGATCGCATCCGGCCGGTCACGGTGTGCTTCGCCGTTCGCCCTTGGGATTGTTTGGAGAAATGTGTGCTCAATAATTTTGTTTCGCTCCTCAGAATGCCGATAAGACCCCGATGAAGATCACCGTGGCGAGCGGCTCGCTGCAGCCGTTCACGACCGACCAGTGGGCGATGCACCAGCAGGACACCATCCGGAAGGTATGCACCGTTCTGGTTTTCTTTCTCCCGAAAGAGAACGTCCTCGCTCATGTATTATGTGCTCTGTTCTGGTCCGCCGAGCAGAGGAGGAAGCGGATGGCCACCGTCCACGTCGCCGATCCGCAGGGCGCCCGCGTCGTGGGCGCGTCGGTGACCGTGCAGCAGACCACCAAGGACTTCCCGCTGGGCTCGGCGATCGCCTCCACCATCCTGGGAAACGAAGCTTATCAGGTACTGCTGCTAATTGCTAGTACTAGTCCCCTACCAGTCCAAGCGGCTAAACACAACATTCTCAAAAAAAAGTGGCTAAACACAACAACACGACGACGCCTGTTGGTGTTGCATGCAGAAATGGTTCGTGGACCGGTTCAACGCCGCGGTGTTCGAGGACGAGCTCAAGTGGTACTCGACGGAGCCCATGTCGGGTCTGCTCCGGTTCGACGTTCCGGACCAGATGCTGGCGTTCGTGCGGTCCCACCGCGTGATGGTGCGGGGCCACAACATCTTCTGGGAGAACCAGGAGGCGACGCCGCGGTGGGTGAAGAACCTGACCGCGGACGACCTCCGGTCCGCGGTGAACGCGCGCATCCAGAACCTGATGACGCGGTACCGCGGCGAGTTCGCGCACTGGGACGTGAACAACGAGATGCTGCACTACAACTTCTACGAGCAGCGGCTGGGCCCCAACGCGTCCATGGAGTTCTTCAGCGTGGCGCAGGAGGCGGACCCGCTGGCCACGCTCTTCATGAACGAGTTCAACGTCATCGAGACCTGCGACGACCCCTTCTCCACCGTGGACACCTACGTGCAGAAGCTCAAGGAGCTGCGGGCCGGCGGCGCCGTCCTCGAAGGGATCGGCCTGCAGGGCCACTTCGCCAAGCCCAACATCCCGCTCATGCGCGCCATCCTCGACAAGCTCGCCACGCTGGGCATGCCCATCTGGTTCACCGAGGTGGACATCACCAACAAGGTCGACGCGCAGACGCAGGCCCTCTACCTGGAGCAGGTGCTGCGCGAGGCCTACGCGCACCCGGCCGTCAGCGGAATCGTGCTCTGGTCCGCGCTGCACCAGAACGGATGCTACCAGATGTGCCTCACCGACTGGAACCTCAAGAACCTGCCCGTCGGGGACTGCGTTGACCGCCTCCTCAACGAGTGGCGGACGCTGCAGGCAGGGGGCCCCACCGACGCGCACGGCGCCTACAGCTTCAGTGGCTTCCTGGGCGAGTACGTCGTCACGGTCAGCTACAACAACAGGACCACGCAGGCCATGTTCTCGCTGTCGCCCGGGGATGAGACCAGGCACATCAACATCCAGATATGAGGTGCTATGTTCTGGAGGTACACCATGGTAACTTGTTGCCTGCTTCTTGCTGCTTGGGCTTCTCTCCCCAGTCCGTCCTGACTAGCTAGTGTAGTTGCTGTTGTAAGTGATTCAAGGGAGAAGATTGCACGGGTTAATCGTGTGTTTGTCGTCATGTCTGTACCGTGTGAATGAAATCTAGTAGTATTGGAAGGATGTATGATACGATCGCGATTAGTGTGCAATCACAGTCGCAAAAGTTAAGAAAAATGTGTGATTCATTCATGGCTCAAGTCAGGTTTCCTTTTCTTTTAGCTCATGGCCCAAGTCAGTTGCCACTGCCCACTGGGACAACTACGGGCCATTTGTCATGGGCCTCTTTACCACTTCTATGATGTAGCCACCCAGCCCAAAGGAAGGCCTGGCCTCCTCGACAGACAAACTCGGTCCCCCCGAAGTCCCGAACACTGAGACTGAGCGACGGAAACACATCTCGGCCTGCTTCCAATCAATGGATTCCCCCTCGCCGGCGCCCGCTCCACCCCGTGGCGCCTCCGATGCCAACCTGCGGTGGGGCATCCTTCGCCGCGCCCTGCTCGCTCGCTCATCGTCCTCCCGCACGCCAGGTTACCCCTGCTTCCCCACACTCCTCCCTCCACATCAACTCCTTCGTCCGCTTCGTTTCATGTATCATTCGGCTCTGTTTGATCTGGCAGCGCCAGCGGATCCAGAAAAATGGGAATAACTGCAGCCCGGATGGTCTGGACGAAACCATCTCTCCGTTGTTTCCTCTTTGCTCTTGATTCCCAGAGTCATATGATCACCCTCCCTCCGATGCGCAGTGGTACTACTACTCGTGTAGACAGATAGCTGGGGCCAAACAATGCTCCTTGTTCGGTGGATTTAAATTCACCGTAATTAGTTTCTGGTTCTAGCCTGCGATTTGAGCTATTGGCCCGTTGCTCCATACTCCTGTCAAATGCTGCACGAATTGTGCTGCGCTGCCTCAACATTTAACTCTTATTGTGGTACAAATTCAGGTCAAACAAAATTCGTTGTTAATGCACAAGCTTATTCATTATTGTGGGATGTCCTGTTGAGTGTTGATGGGTTGGTTGAGTTAAAGTCTTAAAGGAGCCAGTACCTATTCGGAGGTCTATACATGCCATTTCTTTCGGTGAGACGGAGCTATAGGTCTTCATCATGTAATAGTACACTTTTGGCACTTACCATTGTTTAACTTTTAGAGTTAATTTTACGTGATTGTGTTTATGTGCATTGAACAAGCTATACTCTGTTGTTAATGGTTTTCAAGTGTGAATGTGGCCTGTGTGTGCTGCCGGTATCATCGTGTCTATGTGAGTCGACTGATTTGTTTTGGATCCTCCAGTTTCATATGGTTCCACTGTTGACTATTAAACCAAAGGTTCTAAGTGGAGAAGCTAGCATCAAGATGCCTATGGTAGCCGGTTTAATTGTATATCAAGCAGTATTTATGTTTTATGAACAGTAATTTATGGTCAAAATATGTCTGTAAGTAGTGTACTTTAGCTTCACCTAGTGCACATGCATCACCCAAACATAATATAGTGTCAACCCTGGTTCTAGTTCCCCCTTTTAACATGGCTTTAGTGATTGGCTGGTGCTACACATCTTTGTTAATATATCATGTTTCTTGGACATGATAGCTTTAAGTTGCTTGAATTCCACGTTTTTGGACATGGCAACTTCTCAAGTAGCTTAAATTCCACGTTTGTATCAATTCTAGCACCCGCAACTTGCTAATTATTTATATGCTTTAAGCTATATTAATCTGCTTTTAACTTTTGTTTTCTTCCTTGCAGAGGAAACTTCTAATGAGAAGCAGAATAAAGATGATTCTAACATTTCAAGAAAGGCTCTGCGTGGCTTTAACCTGCTTGAATGCCAGTCATTGCCAATTTCACAGTTAAGTAATTCACTTGGGAATTCAGTAAATGAAGACGACTTGGGATGCCAAAAGGATGTTTGTGCTTGTTATAAGCTTCCTGGTGGATGTTCCTCTAAACTCAATCTTGTGTAAGTAGTCAAGTATTCCACTATTTTACCCCTGTTTTACTGGCTTACTGATGCAGCTTTCCTATCTTCCTTTTCCTGATATAATTGGAAATCATATTGTTTTCTCTCCAGTAATCCCTGTTTATGGCAACATATTTAGCCATCATGAAGTGTTCAACCAACTCTAAAGGTTGGTATACTATTTCCAGTTGGTTATTATTTTAATACATGATTCCAGATTCAGAAGAGAAGATTCCCTTGAACTAAATGATATTGAAGCTTCGAACAGATACAATATCGACACTACTGGACTAGTATGTAAGTCTTGTTCAAGCAATCCCTACTCCCACACGTGATTTGATTTTATCTCCCAGCATCAGCTGACATGTATGGCAATGTTTACCACATTTTCTGATTGTCAGCGTTTAGTACCTGCTAGAAAAGATTAGGTTTTCTACTTGTAATGTAAAAAAAATTGCTTGTCAACGAAGAAATGTGCATGTGCGCCTTAGCATAAAACTAGGTATTAAGCTGCTTGTGACTCTAGGCGCTCCTAAGTCCTAACTATTATCTCTGGTCAAGCAGTCAGTGGCCGCTTAAGCTCGATCGTGACTGACTTTAGAAATTGGAATGCTGTAAACATAATTAATAGAGCTAAAAGAAAGTGTTGTGTTGATAATATAATGTTCTGAATTTCCTTTTGTTCTTCCACCTTTTCATGTTATGTGCTTCATCTTATATTGTATATGTTTGTTTTGCCCCGTAGGTTGTTGGCCATCAGAAGAGGTTCTTGCCTACTACTGCATTAAGCATTCAGATATTTTCAGGTTCGTCATGACCTGTGAGATTTGTTATGCATGTGACAGTCTTGCATCATTATGGCTTAATATGCAAAGACAAAATAGTACTTAGCCTTTACCTTATTTTTCAGTGGATACCGGGCTCACAAAATTTATTATAGAGTTAATTTCTCAGACGCTCCACTTTCTAAGCTCACAAACTTGAGTATTCAACATTTTGGTCCCTAAACCTTTATTAGGGATTCAATAGCGTTGGTTCTAGGAAATAAAATAAGATGCTCTGGCTAGTGTGTTAGATCTATACAGTGAGGTGGGTCAGGGCTGTCCCAGATTCGGGGTCTGACCAAACAAGATCATAGGGTGCATTAATACATCACACGCTCACAGCATACTATTGTTATCTAGGACTACATCTAGTCCTCACTACAAACATTCACTGCTGATATATTAGCTCTTGCTACTGTTTATATTTTCAGAACTTTATTATGTAAGATATTTTCCTTTTTGTTTTTTAACCCTTGGGACAGTTTTCTGTCCATTGTTTTCCTTCTAAAAAATCTGTGATTTTAAGAGCAGAAAACCAACAGATCACTGAGAGTAAAATTGGTTCAGGATTTGTGCAGTACTGCTTATTTATTATACCTTTTCTATACTGAATCTTATGTGGAATTGTATATTGACATTTTGATCTGCCATATAAACCTACAGCAATAGACCAGTTCATAATTTTCTGCTATCTACAAAATTTTTTTCATAATAGCATTCTGTTGCTGCTTTGACTAATTTTTTCTCCTTATTTGATAATTGAAAATTTGAATTTGTTCCAGATCCAAGAAAGTGCTTGAACTTGGATCTGGTTACGGATTGGCTGGACTCGTTATTGCTGCCAGCACAAATGCTGACGAGGTGGTTATATCTGATGGGAACCCACAAGTAGTTGGATGTATCCTTCTTAAGTTCATGCATGCACAAATGATTTTTAGTTAGTTTTTTGTGACATGATGAAGGCCGGGCCTGGTGCAGCGTTAGAGCATACCGCCTGTAGCCAACAGGTCCCGGGTTCGAGCCACGGTCTCCCCGCATTGCACAGGTGGGGGTAAGGCCTGCTGCTGATACCCTTCCCCAGACCCCGCACAGTGTGGGAGCTCTCAGCACTGGGTACGGCCTTTTTTTGTGACATGATATCATATCATGTTCTAGATATTACCCGTCAATAGCTTTGTAAACCATTAACCTGCAGATATCCAGAAGAACGTACACATTAATGCAGAAAGTTTTGGTGACACGAAAGTTAAATCTATGATATTGCATTGGGATAAAGAACAACCTTCAGAAATTTTCAACACTTTCGACATAATTGTTGCAAGTGACTGGTACATTTGACACTCCTAATTTGGTATTCTTCAAAAATTATTACCTTGTCTACCCTGTATATGCTTAGAGTTGTCTCCCTTACCATTGGCATGTTGTAGGGTGAGGCGTTGAACTTCACAGTAAGTAATGCATGTAAGCAGATAGTGCTTTTTACACAGTAGAATTATTTGAAGGCTTGGAGTCTATTGTGGTATCAGAGGCGGAACTACGTTAGGGGCCAGTGGGGCCATGGCCCCAGTCGTAGACGTAAAATTCAAAGTACCGCTCCTGTGTATTTCCAGGTCTATCTACCCAGCTGCTTTGGTCCAAATCGGATATGGCTCCCTGCTGTCAAAGTTGATCGTAATTTCACGTATGTACTCACATACAAAAGAGACGGAAGATGAAACAATAAAAAACTATTGTGAATGGTGATATAGCTCAGGTTAAAATCTTATTAGTATTTTCCATCCCTAATCTATTATAGATTAATCTCTTATCTAACTGCCACTCAATCTATCAAAAAACTGGTAGTCGACATAAAGTCTTTTCATTATCAGTTTATCGTCCTATTGAGTTGTCTTTCATTTTGCCAATTGCTACTACCACGGCTGAAAGAGTTTTTTAGCTACGAAAATTTGAGAAATAAGATGAACCATGGGTGTCTGGTTAAATCATATAGGATCATGAATATATGAGTGAACTAAAAAAATTTCCATTAAATACAAATGATAACATTTTATACCATTTTGAAAGGGCTACTAAAGAACCTCCTGTCGATAATAAAGTATAGCATAGTAATTATCTTGAATGAGAGTTAGTTGCCCTAGTCGTGCAAAGACCAGAGTTCTGCCACTGTGTGGTATTTTTATGTGGGAATTCCAAAATTTACTAATGAATAACCACCACCTTAATCAATTTCACCTGGATCTTTTGTACTCATATACTGCATGGTCGTGCAGCACATTCTTCAAGCAATTCCATCAGAGCCTTGCCGGGGTAGTCAAATCCCTATTGAAGCATTCAGCAACCTCACAGGCTATATTTCTCAGTCCCAAGAGAGGTGATTCACTGGAGAAGTTCCTGGAAATAATCAAAGAGAACGGTATGTGGTTTGAGGTGATAGAGAATTATGATCCCACTATCTGGAATCTGCACAAAAAATATGCAGCAGTTGATGACAGAGCCTGGCCCAATTATGATGAAGAGCATTGCTACCCTCTGCTTGTTAGAATCAAAATTTTCAGTGAATAACCATCGTTGGACATCATTGTATGATCTTGAATGTTTTCATATAATCCATAATACTGTTTCTAATTTATTTTCGTTCTCTCTGAAAGTACTATCAAAATAGTCCAAAAATAGATTCAGTTGCAAATTTATGTGTGTGTATCAGCCTTTAAGACATTTGAATATCAATGGGTGGATATAATTTGGGACCAGAAACAATTTTAGTCAAGCAATATAAAATAATCGTTTTGTCGGATGATTCATTTGTCCTCCTAATCCCTAGCATGTCTGAGGTAATATTTGCATAGTTAACTGCTATCTTAATGGTGTGCTGATGCATGTTTCTCAAATCAGGCATTGCAACAACTTCCAGCATTCATTATTCATTTATTCGGTGGGAAGTTTATTTCATTATCCTTGTTACTTTTACAGCTCTCTCGTTCATCTTCTTGCGTTTGTTGTTTGAAAGTAATGTCTTTCTTTGCCGCTATCTCTGACTTTGCATCTAACATCTTGGGTAGTGACGATTTAGAACAGAGTTATCTCAGTCAAGTGGTCATTGCATCACAACCACCACACTGGATGATTAGATGATGCCTAATCACTTTGTTTTTGAATTAAGAGTCGAGTCCTATCTAATAGCAGTTGTTGCGGTTTCATGGTTGCTGACTGGATGAAAGCAATCTTCGGAGATGATAGCAAGTTGAATGCTCAATCAAACGAGCAAGGGAACCAGATTCATCGAGATAATACTATATCAAATGATCCTCTGGACATAATAGTCATATTAAGGCATCTTTTTCTTCTTGGGTTTCAGATGTTCCACTTTTCGCAGACGCTCTCATTTTCACTTGCTTGTACTCACTTCATTCTAATCCCTTCATTAGTTGTACTGTTCCTGTCAATATATGAACTTTGTACATAAACCCAAGGACCGAATGGATTTATGTCGATTTATGTACGTATAATATGATCCATGAACAGGGACCCTTCCGGACTTCCCCAAAGGAGCAATGCTTTTTCTCGTGTCCTTGCATCACGACGCCATCAAGGAAAAGCATCTAACAGAACCTTTCTGAATTAGATTTGTTCCACACCATGTGCAAGCCTATTTGAGTTGTCGAAAGTATGATCGCAACTCTTTTTCACAGATATACTGTGTAAGATCCATTTTCCTTACTGAGTTTGGAGCTGAATCCAAACTGATGCTGAATTTTAAGAAACAAAGAATTCACTTTTTAAAAATCACCTGTATCATTGTGACATGTTAGTATGTTACTACTAACATTCTGAATTTTATTATCAATGTATAATGTGGATCTATATATGCATTTGTTGTATTCCAGCTCCAGGACATAAGACCGAAGTAGTACTAGTAGCCTAATGCTAAGCATGTGGGAGTGTGGGACACCAGTTGGGGGAGGGAATGTTCCATTCCTTAACGATCGAAGATACCATCTGATAACCGTCACCGGCGCCAGACCCGTTCCTTTTCGCACTTCTCCATTTTCCTTTCGTCTTTACAAGCATTCTTTTTTAGTTTTTTTCCCTCAAAAGAGCATTGTTTTAGCATCTTTACCACCGAATTGATGTCAGTACACTCCACTTTTGACTCAAGATTCCTCCCTCTCGGTTTAACAAACGAGATCACAGCTAGAGCTGTACCGCTTTCAAAGCTTCAGTTGGTAAGCAACTGACCGGTAGTCAACGAAAAGGTGAATCCTTCACGAGGTCCGGTTGCAAAAGCGCTGCCCGAAGGACAATCATACTCGCCAGTTGGACCTGGAGAAGCAATGACATTAGGTAGCACAAAGCTAATGATTCTGCTGCCTCAACGAGAGATTTATTTGGAGAGACGCCGTGGCGTATCGGAACTTGCAGGCCCCGTGAGGAGGAAGAAAACGACGCGGTCGGTGGCCGATCACTGTCAAGAGTCACCGGACGCATGCTCGTGTGACGCAGTGACCTCACTTCATCCCAACCAGTTCCTGGAAAAAATCACGCGCGGCCTCGCAATCAGTCGGGCAAATTGTTTAACTGGTGCGTCGCTGTGTCACTGCCGTTAGGAGAAACAGGTCAAACTAGGGATGGAAAAGGCCGTGGAAATCTGACCGAGCATGATTTCTTACGCGAGCAACCAGTACGCGTCACGTCGCGCTGATCTGAACACCGACGGAGAAGTTTCCCTGTCCGTGTTTGGCAATGGTGATTCCTGAAGAAAGGAGGTTAGGTGTGAGCTTCTCTGGACGACGCTCGCAGCTAGAGTTGGCTAACCTCCTAAGCAAGATCACGAGGACATCAGTTAGTGCGATTGGTACTACACGCGAGGAGTCAGTGGTGTTGGTACCAGTGATCATAATCGTACACCTCGATTATAAAATCGCATGCACGTTGATGAACCTAACCAAGTACTAATCAGATAGATCAAGAAGGACGCTACCTGTGTTCATCTTGGTGAAGTGAAAACGAGTTCAGTGCAGGGTACCAGGGTGAGCAAAATGAGTTTCAGATGCATGGTCCCTGCTGTGCACAACATTCACAGACCACGTGAACCACACGAACAAGGAGGCAATTACATGATGACAGATCAGTAGATCACTAAAAGGCGATCTGATCCTAGGCCGATACGCATTTCAGTTTGAGAGATCATAGGCAGACAGGCCCCAGGCGAAGGAACGCTAGGCAGCGATCGATCCTTCCTTTGGCTTCACTCAAAAGCAGAGGACAAATCGATCGCGATCGCCGTGCCCATGCTCCTCCCCACCATGCCCGGAGCCGGACCCATCCTACCCCTCGCCCGCCGGAGGCATTCATTTGATCGATCCGCACGCGCAGATGACGCATCCCCATGTGCGATCGCCGCAAGACGCATCAGCATCAGCTGTACAGCGTACGCCAACACTGTAAAGTACCATCGGCAGCACTGTACTGTACACTCAGTTGCAGTATTCTAGTATTTCGTCCATGCTCCAGCCACCTAGCCACTTAGTTTTTCCTTTAGCTGGTTGATTGGGGCACGTATGCCGCCAAGTGCTAAACCACCAGTCGTCGTCAGCTACAGGGCCGCGCCACGAAACTGAAAAGAGAGGGGGAAAAATGGAATGCCGTAGGAATATTTGGTGGGATGTTCAGCATAGTGGTGGTGCCACACGTCTGTGGAATGGAAATGGGTGTGTTCGTTTTCAGGGTCTAAATTTTAGAATCTGTCACATCAAAAAGAATCTTATTATTTAAGAGTATTAAATAAAGTTTAATTATAAAATAAATTACAGGTCTCTAGACTAATTTACGAGACAAATCTAATGAGGTTAATTAAGTCGTGATTAGAAGACGATTACTGTAGCATCACTTTAACAAAATATAGATTAATTAAGCTTATTAGATTCATCTCGAAAATTAGCACCAATCTATCAATAGGGTTTTGTCATTAAATTGATCGAAATATTCATAAATAATAAGATTCTCTTTGATGTGACAGTCTTAAATTTTAGAGGAGGAAACGAACACACTCTATAACAGAAAAATGCTGTAGGGCTGGACGTTGCAGTAGGGCAGTTCCAGGAGGGGCCTCTTACATACTGCAACGTTCAAGTAGCAGGTACATGCTCCGTCCGTCCAGTCGCTCCCAATGATCTCAACTGATCAGCTTTGTAAGCCGCATCATGTATGGTGCGAGAATGTTAGTTGGTTCGCCACTAGCAGCCGGGTAATCGGACTGCGGAGTGGTGCTGAGTGCGTTCATAATCATTGTTATTTGTCTCTCCTTTCATCTGTGCGAAACAATCTTGTACTACTACATTTCTTTCTTCTTTTTTTGCTAGACACGTCGGAACAAACCCCAAAAGAAAAGGAAAAAAATCTTGTACATTTCTTTTTTTACAATGGCGTGATATGCGACTTTGGTCAATTCGTATCATTTCTCCCGCACGAACCCAGCCCCACCGCGCAGCAGCGCAAACACCAACCACCCTTGCACCGAACGACGCTGCCGGACCAGCGAGCGCACCGTTTCGCTTTGCGCCGGTGGCCCGTTTCTTTTGACCGAAATCTTGAAGTCTTCCCGGGTCCGTTGGTTCGCGCCAGCGCATAGCACGAGCAGGTGGAGCAAGAGCGGCGCGATCGGCAAGGCCGCGGCGAGCGCCAGCTTCGACGAGGGCGCGGACGACGCGTCGCCCGTGGCGAGGCTGGCGAGCCAGGAGTTGTCGCCCAGCATCACGCCCTGCCCGTCCGTGCCCTGCCCGCCTGTCCCCGGCCTCGGCATCTGCGGCGTGGCACCGGGCAGAGTCGGCGTCGGGCCTGTCGGTGCCGCCGTTCCTGGTCCGCCCGAGCCCGACGATTTCAGGCTGCACGTTGTCAATAAGAGAGAGCTGATTAGTGCAAAGAATGCCTAGTTTATCATCTCTGTTGTTACTGAAAGTATAAAATTTTAGGCTTTCTCGTTTATCAACTGCGACTAAAATATCGCTGCTGCGATCGTGAGCTCAGCATGCCATGGATCATTTGTTTCGTCCTTTCTCTTCCCAGACCGCTCTCTTTGATCTGTCCTTTTCAGAATCACAAGATAAGAAACCGACTGAATTGGCCTGCCACGACGTCGACATGCGAACTAACGGTATACTGTAAAATAGGCCAACAGGAAGGGAAGGGAGCCTGACCTGCCTCAACAAGTTACATCAGCACCGACCGAAATCAGCATATCAAACAATAACGATATCAACTAATTATCTAGACTAATCTGCATTTTTCAGAAGCAGTGCATTGGAATGCAGCACCTGCACCTATTTTTTTATGCCGCACTCAGAGTTCAGTCACTACCTCGCTCATGATCACGCACCCACCGCTCCGCTACTACCGGTACGCCGCGATTGCTAGGTGTTAATAACACGCCGTACTATACCGCCAATTCATTGCCGCCAAACTCTGCATGCGAAATCTCGCGCGCACTAATTCTGACGTGACGCCAAAGCCAACGCTCATCGGAGAGAGTTAATTAATTGCAATTACTGGTCGCGTGCGAAGCTAAAAACTGTGGAGGCGCGTGGATCGAAGGATCAAAGCTCTGACCTCGGTGTGGCGACGGGGCAGAAGGTGATGGTGTAGTCGCGTCCGCCGGCGCAGGTGAAGGTGCTGGTGGGGTCGTCGTACGCGTAGCTGTACGACTTGGGGCACGCCGACTTGAACACCTGCGAGTACGCCGTGGGCCGGCAGGTGTTGGGGTTGGCGAACGCGCCGCTGCAGCAGTACTCGGGCTTCCCGAACGCGTCGCACGCGCTGCGGCACGCCGCGCCGCCCAGCGCCCGCAGCTCCGCCGGGCACCGCATGTTCAGGTCCGCCGCGCACCCGGCGGCCGCGCACGTCGTCGCTCCAGCACCGGCGCTCCCGCCGCCGGAGGGCTCGATCAGCATGGGCAGGTTGTAGCCGTCCACCAGGCTCACGTCGTAGAAGTCGTTGCCGCCGCTGCCGTCGAGCGTGAACTCGGCCAGCGTGGCCGGCGTCGCGGCGTTCTGGCCGGCGCACTCGAGGGAACCCGTGCCGCAGTCGCCCGTGCCGCAGACGAACTTGCCCGACGCGTCCTGCGCGCAGGCGGTGCGGGCCCACAGCCGGCCGGACCAGCCTGACGGCGCGGGCACCGCGCGCGTCGTGCCAGGCGGGAGGACGAAGCCCGTCGGATCAAGCCGCGCGCTGCCGGCGTTGGACTGGATGCCCGGCCACACCGTCCCCGTGCACCGGTTCACGAACGTGAATGTCGCAGCTCTCCCCTCTGCACAGACGAACCAAAGACGACATCAGTTGAGCTCAGCATTACAGGAACTCCCTCTCCCCATGTTTATGATGATCACACTACTCTAGGACGATCAAATCACCTCTTATCAGAAATAGACAGAGAAGAAGAACAGAGACGCAAACTCTTGCAGTGTCCATGTTCTTGAAGCAATGCAGCTCCGATCAGTGGGTTGCCAATTGGCAAGGGCAACAAGAGGTATATAACGTCAGAACAGTACAGTACTTGCTACCAGTACAAGTAGAAGCAGTTCACCTCAAGAAATAGTTTTAGTCCAGTGGTTACAGAGGAGTGGGTATAGGAGAGGAAGGTAAGAGACAGAGAAGTGCTGGACTGAAGAACTGGAAGAACAACCACCCATAAACTATCACGATTAGGGTGGGCGATGGGGACTGCAGCGGAGAAGGGGGAATCCGAGCTCCCCTGTTGGACCATTCTTATAGCGCAAGTGAGGCAGCTCACTAGCTCTCTTTTCGCCCGGTTTATTAATCACGCTTTCTTCGGCAAAGCGAATTAGTCGGCTTGATTGGATTCAGATGCTCCTTTTCTCTGCAATTTGCACGAGGAAGCCTAGTGAGCTATAATCCCCCGTTGAGCAATTTCCCGGATGGATGGGAAAATATGCTTGCCTGGTGCTTCGTGATGCCCGTATCTTTTCGCAGAAAGTTGCGGATTGTGATGAGATTTAGTGGAAGAATGATAGGTATGGCTGAACAAACGTTCGTGGGGATTAGGATAGCATAATGAAATGGGGCATGTTGTGATGGAGCTTAGGGCTGCTTTGCCAAGAATATTGTCCTAGTTGGTAAATGCATTGAAACTAAAAGGATCTCTAGTCAGAACTTGCACTGCATGTGCCGACGATAGTAAGGTTGTTGGTTAGTCAGATTCGTGAAGTGAGTGGTAAAGGTACTGAAAGAGAAATGGAAGCTGAAGAAACGAGGTGGTGAGAGCTGCCAGTCAGCTGCCCCCAATACAAGTGTACTGTTCCCTAAATGATTTGATCGTGATATCCAGATTATGAACGTGCACAGTCTGACGTGGTTTTTGTTGAAAATGAAGGGCGGAACTGAGATTAAAATAATAGTAGCAAATCAGCAGCCCAAGGAAAAGGTATTGAAAAGAAGATGGATGGCACTCTGTTAAGCGTCAAATTAAAGGACGGCTTGAAAGAAGCAAGAGGATGACCATTTTAGGACATATATTCTGAAAAAACAAAGTCAATACTTTCAGTTGTCAAGAATTCAGCCAAGCAATCTGTCGATTTGCATATGAAGAGGATTTCAACACACTTGTCTATTCCTGGGATCTTCAGCCAAAACTCAAATGCACGGGGACCGATTCATTGTGAGGGCCTCCAATCAACGAGGCAGCTGTGTGCTTGGGGACAAGGAACTTTGGTGATACCAAACACATGTTCACCAAGCCAGTTTCAATTAGGTACGTATCTCTCAATCTCTCTGCGTTTTGACACGGTTGCATCATTTGTTGTAACTGCCACCGAGCCTCTGCTTCCACTTCCAAGTTTAGCGAGTGGTCAAGAGAACCTTTCATTCATTTGTTTGTTTCCAGCAAAACTTTGAGCAGATGAAGTTTGTTCTGATGAAGTGGCACCAGCAACAATTAGGTATACTTTGTCTTAAGAAACAAATATGACACATGCTAATAGTAACATATTAGCATTTGCGTCGCGATGAACCCAAGTGGGGGACTCGGGACCCTACGACTACGATTAGCAGATAGCTATGATTGTTGTTCCACTTGCTGCTTTCACATTTGTCTCGAGCACAACACCTGAGCCGCGAAAACTTTGTGTTAAATACATGCCTAAATGTTATCCAGAACGCGGATCACAAGCAATGCTCAAATTTATATAGGTGTGCAGGCATCTTGGAGTTGTTTAGGACCAGACAAAATTGGGTCCGCGTGGATAAGAACATAATACCTAAAGATCGATCAGCAAGCGTTTTATAATTCCCATCTACAGGTAACAAAAATTGATATAAAATTGTTATCAGCTGCTAAAGAATACGCCAAAAAAAGAAATAGATTGACCCTGGAAAAAAAATCTAAAGCCATTTGGAACCGGTTTGTTTGTTCTTCGGCAACACACCGGTTAGTTTAAGTTCTTTTTTTAGGCAAAAAGAAATCTGAATACTTGACGTGCTAGTCCGGACTGTAAGAATAGGCTAGAAGGCCGAACCATGCATAATTCCCGGCCCCAAAACGAAGAAAGCCCAAGGTCTCGTAGGTGGTTCCTCATCCTGGTCCTGGACCACCGACCGCTGTCGCTCGAAACGGACGGCCGACGTCTACGCGCCGCAACAGCCGCCGTTTCCTCCGGTCCGGTTCACGCCCCGGGACCTGTCCGGTCGACCACTGCCGCCTGCAACCACCTAGTAGTATGCCCTTGGATCCTACGAGTAGCCGGCTACGTACATCTACGACATCGAGCGCCCCCGGTTGCCCGGTGAACATTTCAGTGATGCCAACAGAGGGCCTGGAATCAAATTCCGGCAGCAGTCTAGATCAAGACGTCAAAGATGCCGAACTGACGCAGAAACGAGCTCGGTTCAGCGCCGACACGGAGGATAAGCACAGCCACGTGAATTGCCTGCCTAGCGACTACAACCTTTAATCCGTGTTTTCGGTATGCCGAATCTTTTTCAAGGTTCAGAAAACACGTCCAGGGGAGAGGACCCGTCAAGGCACTGCTGATTCCCTGCTCTCTTGTGCGACCCCCAATGTTGCACCCGTCGTGCATTTTCCTTGTGGTCCAGAGCAGAATTGCATTCGCAATAGGACTGCCCTGCCCTGTCTTTGTGCAATCTTCCTTCGTCCTCCCTCTTCATCTGTTCTGCGTGCATGAGCAGTAGATTCCAGCTCGAATTGTCCATGCATTTAGGGTGTGTTCGTTTTCAGAGTCTAAACTTTATACTGTCGCATCAAAAAGAATCTTACTATTTAGGAGTGTTAAATAAAGTTTAATTATAAAATAAATTACAGGTCCTTAGACTATTTCATGAGACGAATCTAATGAGGTTAATTAAGTCATGATTAGAAGACGATTCATTGTAGCATCACTTTAACAAAATATAAATTAATTAAGCTTATTAGATTCATCTCGAAAATTAGCACCAATCTGTAAAAGGGTTTTGTCATTAAATTAATTAAAATATTGATAAATAGTAAGATATTCTTTGATGTGACGATCTTAAATTTTAGAGGCGAGGAAACGAACAGGGCCTTAAAATTCAAGGGCTAGAGATGACACCCATGTTCTGCAAGCAACTTTTCCCGCGCAATGGTCCCAATCCGGCGGAGAAGCCGAACTCGAAGCTTAACCATGTTGATACACAGTTTGTCGCTAAAAGCTGGTCTCGCCTACATGCGGCGGCATGTCTTTGGATCAACGGATGATATGGCCTGTTCTTCTCGTCCTTCACAAAAGCTCGCCTGCTTGTGTCACAACCCACTCGGTTCGGTCAGCCAGAAATAAAACGGGGTGGAGCTCATGCCGTGCCTCGATTAGGCGCTTTTCTTAGCCATGTCGATCTTTGCGGCAAAGGGATGCGACGGCAGAGTTGGAAGGGGACATGCGGTTGCTCGCTCCACTGGGACGTGAGTCACCAGTCCTAGCAACTCCCGTCAGATGACACACGATGCTTCAACGGATTACGGGTAGCTGCAAAGGTAGCATATCCAATCTGCTGACCTGTTGCGGGGACTTTTTCCAGACTTCCAGATCTGTCATGGGCCGCGATGCTACCAAGGAAGCGCAGCATGTTTGGAGCCACGTACTCGATACTAGCGAAACGCAAAGACTACAGAGTCACCCGCTAATGGCTGAGTCAAGAAATGGCAACGACGGCAACGTTTCCTTCCATGTTCGTTCAAAGGGAAGATGCATCTTCCACCAAAAGCTTGCATCTTTTCGTCATCTCGTGCCTAAGATCTTCACAACCTTTTCAGTTCGCGGCAAACCGAAACATGTGGAAGGAATATGACAGATCAACGTTTTCTTTCCTGTAGGCAAAGTATTGCAGAAAACAGTTCTTTTTTTTTGGAAAATACTAGTGTGAATAAAACCTGTCTTAAGGCTCAATATATCGTTCAAACTCATAACATAGCCGGGTTAGATCACCACCCATCTTCTCCAGTCTCACAGCTTTCTGACTATTTCTGTTTATCAAAAAAGTTTTTCTGACAATTCTTTGCAAAAAAAAAAGTGTTCTGACAGTTTGCTATAGCTTTGCTTTGCTGCAGATAAACTTCATAGGTCTTCATATATAATAAGAATTAAAATAAAAGGAATGCCCGTCTCGATTTTTTAAAAAAACTTCAACTAAAATCACAACTTTTCCTGTCGCCTAATAAACCGTTACGAAGCTTCTCAATTCGGTGCAAATGAAACATGTGCGCGCGGCGTACGAGATGTGTCATCCCCTGCTGGACCTTTAGCCACATCGTTCCCTGTGTGGAAAAGATGCGACAACCCTACTCGCAGTGTGGAAGAAAAAATGGGGAAAAAAAGCAGTAAAGGCGGTGTGCAAAGTCGTAAACTGCTTATCCGGATAAGGGCCAAATACCTTAATTGTACTCGTATGCACACGTCATGCCGGTTAGATCGCCTACTTCTTGCCATTTTGATGTCTCCATCTACCGGCCAGGACAATACGTGTCGATCTTCTTCAGTCTCTGTAGCTTTTGGACGGTTTGGTAGTACCAGACTACCAGAGCTTTTGCTTGCATTTCATTTTGGAGGGAAAAAAAAGTGGTAGCAGCAGCGATGTCCTGCGGCTGCTAAACAGAGCTGGCACCGACGGATATCTGAAAACCCAGTGTAAATTACTGTTCAAACACTGGTTACAACACTGATGGCACCGGTACAAGACGACGCTGACACCAGCGAACAGCGAGGTTGGGCTTCGCTTCTGGTGTCACCGTGTTATAGTGCGCGGCATGCAACGTGCGTTAGTTTAGTGATACGACGTGCACTGAGACGGCTGCATGTGCTGTTTGGGACTGCAAGCGTGCGTCTGTCCGCAGATATCCCGATTCCATGAACCCGCAGCCGCACGATCGGACGGTTGCCGCCGCAGCCGCTTTCGGAACGCCAGGGATCGTGTCTGGTCCGGGCATGTGACGCAAACGCGATGGCTTGCCCGCCTGCTCGTGGCTGGGAAATGATTGGTCTCGACCGCACATGCATGTGAAATCGGTTAATTAAGCCCCTCCTCAGATCTAGCTGTTGTGCTCCCCTCCCCTCATGGGCAATCGTACGATCGATCGGCAAAGGCGGCTTGCTCAATTGGCAAATCACAGATTCGAGTGTGCCGAGCGGGACCTGATCAGTGAGCATCCGTTATGTATTTTCAACTCATTCTCTGCGCGAGGAGCATGAGTGCGTGGTACGAAAATTCTGTCCCACGAAAATGACTGCCGTGCCTTGTCGAGGAGGGCGCCGGTATTTTCGTCTCGTGAAATATACTGCTACCAATAACTTGCGAAACAGAATTCAACGGAGGAGGAAAAAATCAGATACTCCGTTGTTGAAAGGCGCGCAGCAAGTAACCGAAACCTGCACGGGCACAGCTTCGCCGGCTGGCCGTGGCCGGCAGAGCTTTCTTTCCCTGCTCGACTTCCTCCCCATTTCTTCTCGCGTCAATAACCTCCGTATCCACAAGCCCATCCCACATCTATAAATTGAGACGAGCAAATCTTGTATCTTCCGTCGCTCGCTCACCTGCATCGGGAAGATATTTTTTTGCAGCAACGCCGTGCACGGAGGCCGAGGCGACGCGTTCATCGCCACGGACAAAACACAAGGTCGGTTGGAGAGAGTTTTAGGACGTTGCCGACTTGTTGGGTCTCCCTGACACCGGGGTCCAGTCGCCAGTGCCTTGCATCGGAGACGAGATACGAGTCGGCTGGCTTCTCTCCTGGGGCCTGGGGGACTCTGCTTGCAGCTCTCTATATAAAGTCAAGTGACCGTCCACGGCTGGTCATCACCCTCCCGCTCAGCCTGCCGCATTACACAAAGACGAACAGAGCAGCGAGTTGGGGAGCTTGGAGCTGAGGCCTTGCCTGTGCTGCACTACACTAGCCTGTGTAAAGAAGAAATGGCGCGAAGCACAGCTCATGTCGCTCTCTTCTGCTCAGTTGCTCTGCTCCTCCTGCTTCCCGGTAAGTCCTCTGCTCTGCTCTGTTCATTTCGCGCGCATTGAGCATCGGTTGCTTGCTTCTTTGGTAAATTGAGAAATCCTCCGAGCTCTGCCTCATGTTTCGGTGCCTTTGCGCAGCTGCCCGGTCGGCGACGTTCACGATGACCAACAACTGCGGCTACACGGTGTGGCCCGGCCTGCTGTCTGGCGCCGGCACGGCCCTCTGTCCACGACGGGTTTCGCGCTCGCGCACGGCGCCTCGGCGAGCGTCGACGCGCCGGCGAGCTGGTCGGGCCGCATGTGGGCGCGGACGCTCTGCGCCACGGACCCCACCACGGGCAAGTTCACCTGCGGCACCGGCGACTGCGGCAGCGGCAGCCTCCAGTGCAACGGCGGCGGGGCCGCGCCGCCGGCCACGCTGGCCGAGTTCACGCTCGACGGGTCCGGCGGCATGGACTTCTTCGACGTCAGCCTCGTCGACGGTTACAACGTCCCCATGCTCATTGTCCCGCAGACTGCCGCCGCCGGCGCTGGCGTTGCCGGCGTTAACAGTAACGGGTCCGCCGGTGCGGGCAAGTGCATGGCCACGGGCTGCCTCGTCGACCTGAACGGCGCGTGCCCGGCCGATCTGAGGGTGATGCCGGCGTCCACGACAGCCGGCGGCGGCGGCGAGGAGGTGCCGTGGCTTGCCGCAGCGCGTGCGAGGCGTTCAACACGCCGCAGTACTGCTGCAGCGGCGCGTACGGGAGCCCCAGCACGTGCAAGCCGTCGACCTACTCGCAGTTCTTCAAGACGGCCTGCCCGCGCGCCTACAGCTACGCCTACGACGACTCCACGTCCACCTTCACCTGCACCGCCGGCACCACCTACGCCATCACCTTCTGCCCGACCACCACCAGGTCAAATCTTGTTCCCGATTCAGCTTGCTTCTTCTTCATCGTTCACTTCGGCGGTTCACATTTTCTCTCCCGCCGTTCGGGTTGGCGAGAAATATTAGTCACTAATAAACCACAGAAACGGCGCGAAATAAACGGTTCAACTGAATTTGACGACGGGCTTTATGGTGATAGTGACTTGTCTACGATGAAGCTTTTGTTTTAAGAAATCGCTAAGACGATACTTGAAGCAATTGATTTCTAGTTTGACAATTATCAGTAGCTTTCAAGTCAAGGTTGGTTCGACCCTGCACTCCATTTCGTGTTGAATTTTGCACCGCATTAGTCGGATTTTGGTAGGTGGTAGGAAATGTGCCTAATTCCACTGCTTTATGGTCAAATAGGATAGAAAGCATGTTTCCCACCAGAAAAATCGGTGGCTTGAGTTGCGCAGCCAGTGACTGTTGCTACACAGTCTCCTCTACACACTGCACCCAAAAAAATCTACAAAAAGCTTGTGTGCTCCCTCGCTGACCGAATCTGTGCTCCCTGACATGGGCTTGTAGAATGTTAGATCCACCGATGTCCCTGTCACAAAAATCTTGTCGAGCAGCGAGACGCGGTAGCCGTTGGTGGATTCCTGGCCGCGAGACGCGCGGTAGTCGTAGTTGGAGCGATCTGTCCAGGTCCAACGGCTAAAAGCACGGTAATGTAACATCAACGGCTATGAAGGCCGCTTGGAGGAGTGGGGACTGGCTCGCTCGTCTGCACGCGCTGGCCAATGAATCGCTGCCACCAAACAGTGTCCTGTTCTGGCTTCTAGCCGTTTCGCGCCCGTACGGCCCCATGCGCCATCGGCATTGATGTGCGTGGTCCGGGCCCGACTGCGTCCCATGTTCCCCTGCGTCCAAGATATCCGCGTACTGTCAGAAAAATCTCGCGAGCCCGTGCGCCGCAATCAAGCGTGCTTGTAGCCTTGTACTGCCACGCTGTTGAAAAGTGAATGTCTGTACCGGCCGCGTGCTAACCGTGTGAATGCTCTTGTTTTTTTTCTGCAGCGGGAAGTACTCCGGCGAGTACCCTCAGGCGGCCGGCGTGCAGCAGGCCTCGAACGGCTCCATGGTGTACCTCGGCGGCGAGCAGGTCGCCACCGGCGCCGCCTCGGCCACCGCCCGCGCGTCGCTGCTCGGCCTGTCCCTGGCCGTCGCCGTGGCGCTGCTCTGAGCCGGCGGCGTTCCGGCCGGGCACGCGCACGCTCCGTGTGAAACGGCGGCGAGAGTCGTTGATGTATGTACAAAGAATGGGCGCACTCGAGCGAGGTGCAGCTGCGGCATGTGTCGTTATCCGGCGTGACGGGGGCAGCGATAAGATTCCGGTACGACCGGTGCCGAGAAAAGAATGAAGAAAAGGGCGGGCGGGCATGGGAGTCTGACGACATTGCTAGGGCTAACTGATGAGGAAAACAAACAATATCGCCACATGGATCGCAGCTTTCTAGGTAGCTTAATGTAGTAGGAATAGGATAACCTTTTCGTTCTTCTCCACGCTTCCTCGATTTGTTGGGCCGATACGGATGTACTACCAGTATTCCATTCCTTTGTTGTTCGTCGTGCTACTGCTATATACGAGTACTACTGCTGCTGATCATGGTTACTTTATTTTACCGTTGCCTACTAGTAGTACTTACAAAGAAAAGGTTCGAGAAGGTCAAATTACGCTCTCACGTTCACCTTGACGTTGCTGGTGCGACTTGTTTGCTGGATGGCATGTGAACCGATTATTTTACTGCTCGTGCCTTTCTTCTTTGTTGTACACGGACATAGGTCCTATATAGATAAGCTACCCCTATAGGCCTCTCACAATGTGGAAGGGCGCTGCTCAAGATTTCTTCTGATCACACAAGGAAATGTAGAATTTCCTGACAATTATGATGGCGCTTTTCGCTTGATTCCCTGATCATGGACGCCTGCACCAAAACAAGACTTGCCAAAATCACCTTTTCATCAGAGCTATAAAAATGAAAAAAAAAACACAGGTCGTCCACACTGACACGCTCCGGCCACACTATCAAGATCCAGGACAGGTTGAGAAATTTGCGGCTGGTGGGGAAAGCTCAGTCTCGCACAAGCCAAAAATTGAAAGGTACTACTCATAATTTCAGCAGATGAATTTCAAGATTACTATAATGACGATCTGGCCTGCACTTCCTCATGTAATGTTACCGGATCCTAACGGGAATGAGGTTGCCTACAGTTCAACTCACAGTCACAGGCCATCTTAGTCCAAACACAAAAGAGGCCCATTACTAAATGCCTCAGTGGGATCTGTCATATTTCAGCCCATCTAACCAATGGCCCATTAGTAAATCACGGTTAAGGGGACCTCAGTTTTCAAAAGATGGACCCTAGACCACTCCGTGGATTATAAAAGCCTGTTGGAAAATTTAGTGCATCCATGCCACTCATGCTCATCCCAAATTCCCAATCATGGAACAAAGTCACCATAGAGTACTCTAAATACTACTGTATAATGTTCGTCCACCTTCCAGATAAGATAAAAGAGATAAAATTTTACGTTAAGTATTATAATGTACAATTTACATTTGAGTCATAAATCTTACATCATTAATAACAGAATAGGGTGAATCCAACAAAAGAGAAAAGGGGTCTGAGCCACAACGGTTGTCCATGTTGGGCTTGTTTTGATGTGTAGCTAAAGCAACAACTTAGGCCCAAGGGTCAAAGATTACTTCTATGGGATTTGAGTTCACTAGGGTTCCGACTTGTATCCAACTTTGCGTAGAAGATAAGAAAATTTGAAATATAGTTGGATATTACCTAGTCTGTAAAATGGTTCCTAAACTATAAATATGTAACCCTCCCGCTAAATGTTAGAACATATTGGGTTATCTTGGTATAAAAACAATAATCTGTTTAATAATAAATGGAAAAGGCAATTGAGCTGGTTTATCCACTAAGATTATTTCTTATGCATTATTATGGTCATGGGTTCAATTCCTAGGCAAAGCATTTTTTTCAATAGTTTTTGTTTAACACGGCATACCCTTAGATAAATTATATGTCCCCCACTGGAAGAGAGGCATCTATCATCTAACATCTTGTGCGTCTTGCAACCCTAGCAAGCCCACAACCCACAATACAACAACAAAATGATTGGACGTAGGGCTATCATCCTTCGGGAGGAATGCATGAACCAATATTAAGTCGATGTCTCTCTCTTGATTGATCTTCTACTACGCGATGCGTCTTGATCCGGTAAAAATATATTTGCTGACCTCTTTTTGACGATCAACAAGTGCAACATAGAGTGCTCGTTGGTGGAACATACAACCATTCATATGGTGCTTGTGTACTCATGGGAATGATACGATACTCACTATAGCTGGGGAGCTTGTTTGACAAGCGCATGGATCAACCAGATTTTTGGGTGAAACGTAATCCAATTATGGATAGATGTCGGTGGGGCCTTTGGCATCACGACTCTATGAAATGTGGTCTTGGAAATCTATCTTTAATGAAGGTTATATTCCTTAGATAGGGTGATCCTTCATATGTTTGGAGGCCTCACCATCGCCAAATAGTGGCTCGAGTGGATCTTGAATTCTTGATATTGGATGAAGGTCAGTACAAATATTATGTATTAGATTTTATCTCTCTCTTTTTTGTTTTTGTAATAATTCGTGCCACACAAGTGTCGTTTATATATCGGCAGGAGGCTGGGAAGTGGGATGTAAATTGATTTTGTAAAGAAGAAAAAAATGGGGCAACGCGCGTGTCCTCACATGGTTTCCTTATGCTGTGCTCTGATTCTATGAACCGCCATGATTAAAAGCCGCGAGACGGAGACGAGCCTGCCAAAGTGCCAAGATGTCAATGGGTGCTGGCTTTTGTTGTTCTAAGATTCCTCTTCTCGTGTGTGACAGAAGCTCATCATCATTATTCATTAGCCATTGCCGCACCTCTAGCTCTCATGTTGGATCGATAGGAGTTGATAGCAGCACAATGCACAGCCTAGCTTGTCTTGTACGTCAGATCGTACATCCGACGGCTCCGCGCCTCCGCCTTGTTGGCCGAGGACGTATATTGGCACTTTGGCAGCCGGCGCACAAGTCAAATGTACGCTGCCGGCAAAGCAGATCCGAAAACGCCGCGCGTCTTTTGGTCGCCTTTTAGCACGGAACCAGGCGGACGCTTTGTTTGTGGACTTG